>VYZQ01049463.1:56118-72263 GCA_013400655.1 Mystacornis crossleyi | reverse complement strand
GGGCATGTAGTGCCAGGACAAGGAGCAATGGATTTAAACTGAAAGACAGTAGGTTTAGGAAGAACTTCTTTACTGTGAGGGTGATGAGACAGAGGCACACATTTTCCAGAGAAGTTGTGGATGCCCCATCCCTGGAAGTGTTCAAGGCTGGGCTGGATGGGTCTTGGAGCAACATGGTAAGTGGAAAGTGTCCCTGCCCATGGCAGAAGGGTTGGAACTAAATGATATTTAAGATCCCTTCCAACCCATTCTATGATTCTATGAATTAATATTGCATTGCATTTCTAAAACAAGCAGAGTTTTTGATGCTGGCCATTACATCATTGTGCAATTTCCAGCACTAAGTTCTTTAAACTACTAAGCATAACACAGCACTCTGGGAAACCTGACTCATTCTACATAAACATTTGGTGAAACTAGGGCTTGGGGTTTGCCCCTACTGCTTTTTTAAATCAAACATTATGTATATGTGATGTGAAAATTTCAACTGGAACCTTAGCCAAAGATCACTGTAGTCAGGTGGATTCTTCACTGATTCACATTATGTCTGTTATTACTAATGTGTATTTCTTTTCAATTACAATACTTGAAGAGACAAATGTATGCTTATATATCAGGGAAGAATAGTACTGAATGCTATACATAGCAAGACTTGTTCTGTTTGTTTAATTTTCATATGTATGCAACTTATATTGGTTCAGCTGAAATAGATCAAAGTCTGTTGCCAGGTGCATAAGCATAAATTTGGATTAACAGCCCCACCCCTGTGTTGCTCTGCTGTAACTAAAGTACAAATCATTTTGAATTTCTAAATACATGCATCTCCATAAGCAGCTAGTGATTTTGAAAGCCAGACTTACGGGCTGCTTGGTTAGAAACATTTTAAAGGCATATTTTCAAAAGTTCATGAGCACCTGCCCTCAGGGGAAAGCAGCTATTCCTGTGAGGAAGAAATGTCCTAAATCCTTGTTTCCTGTTCCTTTCCTGTTAAGTGATTCCAATTTTGATGTCAATGAGTGACTGTTGTGGCTGTGGACCTGGCGCTGCAGGTGGAGTTGGAACTGGATTTGAACCTGTACCTGAATGCACAGAAGGGGCAATTCATCCATGGGGAATAGAAGGTGCACAGCCTGAAGACAGGGTCAGTACATCCCATGTTTCTAAAATCAGAAGTAATTCATATTTAGAGAAAAGGCTGCATTTGACTATAGAAAGTGATACTAGCACTGTGTCATCTAAAACAAGTCTGGCATTGTCAACAATTGCCAGGGAGATATGACAGGTGATTCTTAATTACATTCGCTGATGGAGTTTATGTGTTTAAAGTTGTGCTCAGCTAGCTTGGCACATCAGCTTGGTGTTACTATTCCTTATGTTCACTTATGATGAAACAATAACTAACAAGCTTCTTTGGTGCAAGCTTAGGAGAAGGGAACACAAATCATCTTCACTGATCATTGTTTGTGTTGACAAGGAAAAAACTTGTAGAATTTTTCTTTTGTTTTGTTTGTTAATGGAGATGGTGATAATGAATAACTATCATTAACAGTTTGGACTGCTAATTTGTTAATATAATTCACAAAGTCTTGGTCTCCATATGGGAATTTCAAGGTAATCATTCAAGGAGTCAAAATTTTGTTTTCCAGGATGTCTCGCACATTCTTGCCCCAACAACAGCAGCAGGAGGTGATTTTGGTGAACCTTCTGGTAAGCAGATCCTTAAATCTTTTATGTTATGCTGTCATAAAGCTATCTTTCAAAACTTCATGCCTTCTGATCCATGAAGTCCCTTGGTTTCCCAGCTATAACCCAACTCTTCCAATCTTACATCTGCAGATAGTCAAATTAATGCTGGTAGGACCTCCAGTATGAATAAAAATCTGGGGTTTGAGCTTTTCAGCAGATTCATTTCAGCAAACTACACTTACTTCGAAATATCTGCCAAGGCTTTCAAATCCCAGGCATTTTTTCTTTATCAGTGCAGCTACTGAATGGAGGGTCTTTTCAAGACACCAGTTTTGGCAGAAACCAATCTTGAGCCGGAATAAGATATTTGCTTTCATAACTTGGGTAAAAGCTTCAGTTCCTCCCAGTTTCCAGGCTTTGCTTCCCATGAGGGAGCACGTCAAATAGCCAGTTAAGTACTGACAATTTGTGTGTTGACTAGACAAGCTGGTACGTAGCACAATAAATTTATGCTTCTGAGATAAGGTTCCTCTAGGAATCCAGTGATCATAGGGAATAAACCAAGCTGTGCAGCACCATTTTCTTTTTCTCCCCCATTCCTTACTTCAGAAGAGGAAGGAAGCATGCTGGCACAGATCCATTTTCACTAGCTTCTGACAGGAAGAAATGTTCTCCGCAAGACAACTTCTCTGTTGACTATTTACTATACAAAAATGTTCTCATATTCCTCATTTCATAAAAATGAAAAAAATACATAATTTAGCCTGTTTCCCAGTGTAACCATAGTCAAGACTACTGTACACAAGTCTTTTTCAATTCAATTCTTATTGAATTCACAATTCACAATTCAATTTCTTATAATATGTGCTGATCATTAAGAAAACTTTTCCCTTGTTATCATGTATTTAAAAAAAATGGAGAACATAAAATCCTGTAAGTATTAATTTGCAACTTATTGTAAAGACCATTTTCATTCCAGATTATAAATTGGTAGTTATTATGATCCATTGTTGTTCACCCCTAAAAGATCTCACTACTAGAAAATGTGTTACAAAACTCTCTGTTTTCTGGGATTTACAAAGCTCTTTATTTTTTAAGTGTGTAAAGGAAAAAAAATTCTACGCTACTGTGATCATAAATATATGTTTATGTATTTGCATAAATATCCATAAACATTATCTGATTTTCTAACACAAACCCTGTGACAGCATATATACACACTAAACAGAATAATCTTTCCAGCCAATAACAGAAGTAAATCACTGATTTTCTAAAACACATGTGCACATGCTGCCTAGCCAGGAGTAAAATCGAGGGTTTAGATGTTTGTTAGTATGTATTTAATTGTGAGTGCAGTTTCAATGTTTGGTATCTGTGCATGTACCTGTGACTGAAATTGGTTTAAAATAACTTTAGAAATTCAGTAGTTTCCTTACAGCATTTGTAAAAACAACTGACAAATTGTGTGTAAATTTTCACAAAGCACAGGAAGGATAACTTACTCTGTTTTCAGAAATATATAATAACACATACGGTGGAGGAGGAGTAGTAGCTTCTGGTGTTGAAGAAACTACAGGGGTTGGCTACGGCACTGGTACTGGCTACGGAACAGCTGGAGGAATTTCTGGAACAGGGGAAGCAAAGGGGTCAATCGGAGGAACAATAAAAGAGTATCGAGAAGGAGGAGTGAACATGGCCTTCCTAGACAACTATTTCTCTGAGGTAATTTGTTGCTATTCTTTGAGTTACATCTGTGAGCGTACTTTCTGTTAGATTCTCCTCCACAGGTTACATGGTGGAAATCCAAATTAGTTCTACTTAAATTGATACTTCCATGATATAAGACTGCTGTGAGAGCAAAGCTGACCGCACTGGTAGGAAAAGTTACAACACTAGTAGTAGTACTGTCTTTGAGCTGCTGCCATAGTAGATAGTACTCAACAGCCTTTTTGTAAAATTTTTTTAAACTTACAAATTTTGTAAAATTTGTACACTGCAGGTATGGGTAGGAAGCAATTAAATTATGTCCGCTTCATAAGTACCCACCAAATTAATGTATTTTCCACCTTTTTCAGTGTATGAATATATAATAACTTTTTGAAATTTTTCACTCCTACTTCCTGCACAGTTTGTTCGATGAAGTAATTTTAATCCTTAAAGAACTTTAAACATCAGTTCTTATTTTTGTTGCCATTTCTGCTCCCTAAAAGATTTGTGAACTGCCAGTGACACCAATATGCAGTTTTTCAATTGGCAATGCCTTAATTAGCCTTTACATATGGAATTTAAAAAATGGTATGGAATTTACATGATTAATGGTTCCATGGGCTATATTTTTATTCATATGCATGAACTTTGAGGCATAAATATTATAATTGCATGTCACCAAAATATCAATTAAGATATAAGGATTGCTATATTTCAAAATCTGAACAAGATTCAGTAGAGGAGAGAATAGAGCAGTCCTGACATCCTGAGCATGGTTTTCTCCCAGACTGCAATCTTCCTGCCTTGGCCTGGAGCCCTATGTATTAATTGTCTGAGGGCCATAGGCCTCCATATATTACTCCTGCTATCCTCCTGGACCATCTCAATCCCCAAACTCTCTGACTCTCCATCCCAGGCCTCCCCTTCCATCCTTTCCTGCTTCCTCCAACCCCATGCTGCACTCACTTTAAATTCTCCTCTTTCCTGCCTGATCTCTCTTTAACAACCACTCCAGGATCCCCAACATCATCCCCATTTCCTTCTTGCTCAAAATGGATTCCCCTCTGGACTCACCAAGTCTCCCCCACTGTGGACCATCTTCCATCCCCTCTCCTCTATCCTGGTCTCTCCATTGTTCCCCTTGCCACCCTGCTTCACTCCTCTTCCTACCACTTTGTTCAGATACTGCTGCCCAAAGAAGGCATCTCCTTGCCTGTCCCTTTTGCCCCACAGACAGATCCACTGACAACAGACCAAATTTGAGATGCTACATGTTGACAGAAAAAAGAATAAAACAGTAATATCTAAATAAAGTTATTTCAAGGTTAAAAAATGTTGATGGTATAGTCTGTCCTGTTGATGTCCTATGTTTCAAGTCATCTGGGCCTTACTGTGGTTAGGGAAATTTTACTGTGGTTTGAGTATTCATGATTAAAAACCTGACAAAATTCATTCTGTTCTTCTGTTCTTTTTTTTTTCTTTTCATTTTTTTTTTGTTTTTGCAAACTACAGAAAGCATTTGTGTATGCAGACGAAGATGAAGGTCGGCCGGCAAATGACTGCCTATTAATCTATGATCATGAAGGAGTCGGTACTCCTGTTGGCTCTGTGGGTTGCTGCAGCTTTATTGGAGAAGATACAGATGAAACATATTTGGATACATTAGGACCAAAATTTAAGACCCTAGCAGAGATATGTCTGGGCAAAGAGATTGAACCTTTCCCTGACGTCAACCCACCCTGGCCAGGCGTCAACGTTGCCTTCCCCAGCCCTGAAAGTGATCTAAACCTCCCGCCACCTGGTACCACCATCGTTGTCAATGGAAGTGCACCTATGCCTCCCCCAGCTGGCACTACAACAGTTGTTACTGAAAACACCTACACGTCTGGGGCAACCATACAGCCCCCGAGGCCGATGCCGGATCCCTTGCTCCACGGCAACATGACGGTGACCGAGACCTACACCTCCGGCTCCCCCTCTTTTCCCGTTGACCCGCTGCGTGCATCCAACGTCGTTGTGACAGAGAGGGTTGTCGGGCCTGCGTCTGCCTCTGATTTGCGTGGCATGCTAGATATCCCCGATCTCACAGAGGGCTCCAACGTTATCGTCACGGAAAGAGTAATTGCACCTAACTCCCGACTCCCGGCATCTCTGAGCATTCCTGATTTGGTAGATGGGTCAAACGTGGTAGTGACAGAAAGAGTGTTCAGGCCTGCCTCCGGCATGCCGGGCAGCCTAATAAATATTCCCTCAGAGTTATCGAACGCCCACAATGTGGTGGTCACAGAGAGAGTAGTGTCAGGGTCCGGGATGAGCAGTCTGGGAGGAACAAGTCTAGGGGGAGCAAATCTGGGTGGCCTGAGCAGCACGGGTCAGATGCTCAGTGCTGACTGTCACCTTGGCCAGGGAATGGGCACAGCGTCTCCAGGCACCTCCCGGAGACGAGTGACAAAGTACAGCACCGTGCAGTACTCCAGCCAGTAAGGCCTCTGCCGGCACCCCTTCCTGCTGAAATCGCCATTTGCACTGACACTCATTAGCTGCCACCCATCAAGAATATTGTTATTATTTATAACTAAGAAATAGCGCTAAAATTTCAGGGATTCTGACTTGTGTGAAGATCTCTGAAGGGTGCCCCATTTTGAGGTCAAATGCAGGACTTTGTCAGTGAAGGGAAAACAGAAGTTAGCTTTAAATTCATTTCTTTCTCTCCACCTAGCACTACAAGTGTATAAACAGACTCTAGTATTTTTGGAGAGCTATCTGATGATCGAGGAGAGCAGTGAGAGGGGATCCTTGTGTGCACACAGTACCAGCACGAATTAATGTTGTACAAAAGCGTGTTAAAATATTGTGCAGCTGAGGGATCTCCCACAATAAGCAGATTTGGGTTAATAGCCCCTCACTGACAAGAGAGGAAAAGAATGTAGTTAATAATTAGTCAACTCAAGACTAAATAAGCACTTTCAAATGCATCATTTTACTTTGCATGTAATTCAAGAAGCGCTACCAAATGGCACTTTCAACCATTCCTCCCATCACCAACAATAGTTATAAATAATAATTATATAAACATAGTACACTTCCATTGCTTTCTGAAGTTCTCAGTAGACAAACACTCTGCCACAGCCTGCCATGCCGTTACTGTCGTGGTGAGGAAAGTGACCAGCGATTCGTCGCAGCTGGTGCTACCGCGTTGGCACTGTCACCCACGAAGATGTTGGCTTCATCCTTTCTCCATTGCCATTTACAGCTTTGCTTAAATCTAAAAGGACTTCACTGACAACCAGGAACTCTTAGTCAGATTTTTGTGCCAAACTATGACTCCCATTTAAATCACCAGTGTCAGGTTATATTAAGAGGGCTATAATATACCGTGCCAATTCTCATTTCAAATACTGATAAGAAAAGAAAATCTTAGAAGCTTTGTGATGTGAGGAGGCAATAGAAAGTATTGTATTACTGACACTGGTAGCCGAAGTTTTCCTGAAAAGAAAAAAACACTTGGAAGCAATATAAATTTGCTAATAAGCAATGTGGAGTACTTTTACTTCATATGTCAATGTATTTTGCATTGATATTTTGAAAGTTTATTTGAATGTATTAATTGAAAAAGTCTCTATGAGTCTATAAACTAAATTAAATCTGGCTTTTATTTTCCCACAAAAACAGCTCTACTGGACTCTGTTATTCTAGTAATACCTTAATGTGTCTTAGAATATGATCTGAAGGAAAAAAATACTGAAATATAGCTTCTATCTCATTTTACTTCTGTATCATATGTACAGTAACCGTAGTATACCCAACATCGCTTCAATGTAAATACAATAGAGTTATAGGGAGGGACTAGCTTTTTTTGCTAGACCACCAAATCGGTAATTTCCCAGCAAATTTTGCTTCTTTGGCTTTGACAGATAGGTTAGTGAAAAGTTTAAGAGTTGTCTGTGAACCTCCCATTCTATAAAATGGAAAAGAAACTTTCAATTGCATATCCAGACAAACTTACCTCAGAAAAAAATGGATGACAGGTTTCTGAGTCTGATATCAAGAAAAGGTTTTTTAAAAGATGTTTTGGAAATGCAGCTAGATCTGCTGTCAACAATAGCCTGCAGTGCCCCCTAAGTCAATGCCACTGTCATTAACATCAGTAATCCCCAGGGGTCATGACCAAATCCAAGGCTGCCTCCAGAAAAGGTCCCTTCCATAGCTTCAGGTTCTTTTCTACAGCAGCTGAGCATGCTAGGTGATCTGCCCATAAAATCTGATGTATTGCTGGTTTTGCTTCTTTCTGTAGCCTTGATTATCTTAAGTATCACTAAAATTGCATTGACTTCAAAGGGATTAGTCTTTCCTATAATTTATGTACCAACTGTAATTATAGTTCCTGGAACCATTCTTTAAAGAAGGCAAATAGGTACTAATATATAAAGCTGTATCCTTTCATATCTGGAGAATTTGAAATTCACTAAAATGCTGACAAACTCCCTTTCACTTTGCTATCCACCTGTTTACATTTTTAAAAAATATTTAAAATATATATGACTATCTGGATATATAAAAAGCCTATGCAATCTAGCCAAAGCCCACAAGAAAATATTTTAATGTAAAAAAAAAATTAAGTCTTGTGTAAATATTTCTATAATCATCTTAAGCAAATCAAACATATTTTTCTGAATTGTGTTCAAAGTAATGAAACTAGCCTTCAGGAGCACATGCTGAATTCCTTGAACAGGAATGCTGTGTGAAGTGTGAGTGTCTGAACTATGGTGTCTTGCATGTCTAGAAATAGGGGAAGAACGAATAGAAAAAATTAGGGAAATAGAAAACTAATAGAAAAATAGAGAAAAAATGTTGTTTCAAAGGACAGATTTTGGTTATGTGGTGGTTGTCTACTTGTAGTTCTATCTTTTACCAACTTTTTAATTATCAATTATTATGTAATACAATTTCTTTAAATATTTCTAGCATCTTTTAATATCGATTTCTCACATCAAACAGCAATTGCATTATCCTTCAGTGCATTTCCAGTGCACTCCTGAATATTAATGCCTACTGATGTGCAATTTTTACAAACTACCTAAAAATTGTTCTCTTAGTGAATTGAGGATTTTTTTTGTTTTGGAAAAAAAAATTGAGAATTTTTTAATTGCAAATTGTGGAAGAAAAAAAGGTATTTGAAGATGTGAACAAATACTTGGTTCATTAAAAATTCTGTGCAAATTCTTTTCCTAGCTTCATTGTTAAAAAAACAGCATATAGTTTAATTCTGACCAGAAGAAATTAGTTTTGTTTCTTTTCTTCCAGTTGTAATTTAGAAGCCTGTTTGCTGTCTTACCTTTAATCATATTGTGAAGGAATGGTTTTCAGGGAAGAAAGACAGTAGTGATATCAATTCTGCTCTAAACCATTCAAGAAAAACGCTCTAAAGAGTCAGCAGCATGCAACACCAAGTGTATGGGGTTTTTTTGTTTGTTTTTTTTTTAACTCGGGTTTATTTGGGAGTAGGATCCTACAGTTTTCAACAGGCTCTTTGAGATCTTGGCAGATGAGAAGTATATTGATATGGAATAAAACAGAGCCAGAAGCTGAGGGCCTCGTTAGATTTCTATCTTAGGAACACTGTCTCAATTTGAACTGCAAGTTTCAATACTTTTTACTCTATCTTAATTCTGTGGTAATAAATGACACTTTTAAACTGTTGTGAGCAGCACTTATTATGCACAATGCGAGAAGACCACATAATTTAAGCAACAATTTTTAAAAATTCTGCTGTTTTGCCTGAATTAACATAACTGCATAATTCAAATCCTCCGCACTACTGAGTCACCAAATGCATCATTTTAATTTTATTTAAAATATAAGTAACATTATTGTGGGCTTGTGTTTTCATAAATAAAAATATTAGAGATTTGTTTGTAATAATTTCTGAATGGCACTGAAAAAATACAATAAATGATCATTTGAAACATCATGTTTTACATAGAGTGGCTCAGGATATTTTTTTTTTCCATTTATCAGTGGGAAATAGAGTTTCCTTAAAACTGATGGGGATTTTTTCAGAAAAAATCTTGTTCTTTCAGGGAAAAAAAAAAAAAAAGAAACAAAATGTATTGATTTAGAAAGTCAGGTCATCCCAAGACAAAATTATTTCATGTGTCAAATTGATTACAATAATTTGTTTCAGGTTGTCAAGCAGAAACATGTGTCAGGTCTCACAAGAATTACAGCACAGTTTCCTCAACCCGTCATTCTCTACACTGTTCTTGCTCTTTAGACAGCCTTTTCTGTGATACCTTGCTGTCCTGCAGCTCAGAAACAGTACTTCAGAGGAGTTATAAATTAATGCTGGAGCACAAACCACAGAGAAGAAGGAGAGCAGAAGTCTAGAAACAGTATTTGGGCAGCAGAGACATCACAGGTACATTCACTGCATACTGGTCAAAATGAGATGAACCAAGCAAAAACACTTTGGTTCTAAAATCAAATCTCTTTCTAATGTCCTAGAGCTGTGTTCATGATAATAATTATTTTTTGTACAGAGATTTTTTTAAAAAGCTTTATCTGAACTCAGTAAATGACTGCTTTTAAAAATAGTATCATGTATTAAGCAAATGTCATCTAATCTGTCATTTTATTTTGCCTTAACATTTTGACATCTTTTTTTCTGCAGTGTTTCATACAGAATGATTATTGGCATTCACACATATTTCAGATAGTGATTTAAGTATCTTTTGAGGAAGTTAAGTTAGAAGAAAAAAATGCCCATCTTCAAATGTATAGCAACTTTGCTATCAGTCTGATTATAGTGCCAATTCCAGGGCAACAAAGATAATTTATCATTTATCTTTTGTGTATTTAGAACCTGCCTAAATGGAAATGAACCAAAATTATGTTACACAACACCAGTTTTTATGCTCAAGCAACTTTAATTGAAATCTATGGGAGCACAGGTACAAGTCAAAAAAGGGTCAGTAGGCAAAGATATTTCATATTCTAAGTGCACTTAAATTTTACAAAAAGGAGAATAATGACAAAATTTCAATTGGTGAGTTTTGGATGCACATTTGTATAATGATGAATCTGTCATATTTTCTTATTGTGACAAGTTAAACAGCATCTTGTAATTCAGGATACGGTGCAAGAAGTTACGAAATGGAACAGTCACAAAATGACAATTGAGGAAGCAAAAGCTGCTTAGTTGACAACCTTCATGTACCCCGACTTCTGGTGTTCATCATGCACTGTTGGGCCTACCTGAAAATTTAGATAGCTACCTGTTTAACCCTTTTATTTTTCCTATTTTCTGGGAAAGATCTAAAAAATGAAAAAAAAAAACATATATTACTTACAGGCTTTCTTCCAGCTCCTTCATTAAGATTTGTTTCAAGCAAGTCAAAATCTAGGTAAAATAAATAGCAATTTTTCACCTGCAAGCTTTGGTTTAACAGTGATCCAGTACCAAAGACCTAGGTGAGGGTCTCTTCCTGTGCCAGGCACTGCAGGCTCAGGTTGTCAGGCAGGTGAACTGTGACACCAGAAAAGGACTCCAGAGACAAAGGCTTCCCAGGACTCCTTATAGGATCTCGGTAAGTTGTTTCATTTTTCTGAATTTTCAATAAATTCTCTTGGAAATGGGGAATTGCAACTTAATCTCTTCCCCTTAGGAATATGAACACAAATTCATCAATGACTGTAAGAGGTGTTAAGGTGTTTTGGTAACCCCCATAAATACACTGTCAGCAATGCGCCTGTAGCACATATGCAGAGGACACTTCTCCAGTCTTTGATGATGAATGCCTATTATAATGAATGCTATTTGACTGTAAAATCCGCTCTAGCGCAAATGTTTGAATATAAATAGCAAAATAACAGCTATTGGACATGAAAAATGTATAAATACTAGTAGGAAAGTAATGCTTTTCTTGTGTTGTTTCTGGGTATGTACATCTGACTTTAATCTTCTTGGCCTTCTTAGTTAATATATTACTGTATAAAAATCACCGTGGTAAGCTGTTGGTGCACCAAGAGCCTTAGAAAGGGACTGGAGAAATTTATGTGTAACAGGTCAGCAAACACAAACTAAATAGCCCCATCTGGGTGATTACTAGGGGATGGACTGCAAACGTGTCCAGGCTGGTACACACTTCCAAAATGGCATCTCCCATTGCCATTCTCAGAGAGAATGAAAAGAAAGACACCCATTTTTATTCTAAGTCTTATCAGTTCCGCTCCACTGTCATGTGGGGGTTGCTTTAAATTTTATTACACCTAGGTTCAGAGTTTAAACTAAAAATTCAGCAGTATTGCCAGTGATTGCAAACAGCTTTCTTTATCACATTTGAAAAGCTCACTTCTGGGAGATTGCACTTTTTAAAGAGGAATCATCTGAAAGCATCTGAAACAGGCAGGTCTAATGGAAGAAGAAGTTGTCAGTCAACACTGATGTTATCCAATATGGTTTGCACATTCAGAGCTGTGTAAATATTGGGGAGAAAAAAGAGAATGCAGCCCTTGGGTTATCTGGGATTTTTCCTTTTTGCCTTTAAATCAGAACACATTTTGATTCAACAGAGTATCAGTGGTCTTGAAGTGGTGGGATACATATCCTGTAACCATCCCACAGAGAAGTCCGTGGCCCTCCCTGACAGAAGTCTTAGCAGAGCCAGCTCTTACTTTGTTCTATCACCATTCGTGATTTACAGAGTAAGTCTGTAGTTGTTTTTTATCAATATAATTTTATATTTCAGAAAGAAAATATTATTAAGGCAAGTGTGCAGAAACTACAAAGGATGTTGGCATCATCCTTAACATTTCATTTCTCTAAGCAAAGCCTATGCAGAAAGTTTACAATTTTAGTAGTTGCATAACCCACTGGAGAATAAAAATGACAGGGCCAGCCTGACAGACTTGCAGCTCTTTACAGTACTGCAGATATGTGCCTTTCAGTGCAATATATCACAAGTTGTGTCCTACCACACACCACTAACGTCACAGACCAAATCATCAGCAAAGGTTTCATCTCAGAACTTTCAGTGGCTTTATTATACATATCATAAATGAAGAGCTTGCAGAAGGAAGCTGGCATATACAGTGAAATACCTGAATACAATGTACCCCGATTTCCCTCAGACTGAGGTACCAAAAGTGTCCAAAATGTTGAGAGATTTTTCTCCCCAGTAAGCAAACTGTTCCTGATTTTTCTAACTTTCCGTTCAGTTGAGCTCTCTGTTGAAATCAGCTGTGTCCAGATTGACTCACTAAGATCCTGAAACTAGAGCTTATTACTTCCTCACTTATCCTGAAAATCTTTTGTTATTTAGTTCAGCTAAGATTAAAGAATGCTCATTTGTGACAGGCGTTTGACACTAATAGTTGGTGACAGGCATGAGTCTTCTTCACAGCATTGCTTCTTTCTATTTTTGTCATCAGTGAATACTTTTAAACACTTTTAAAATCAGTCACAGGAAACCCCTGCAGTATGAACATAAATAAGTGAAGACTGAATCTAGGATCCACAGTAAAGCCCACAAGCAATATTCAAGAGAACAGGGGCTGAGGTGCAAAGTTCATGTAAAACTAGGCAACATGGCAAATTCTTAGCAATATATATTCTTGTTTTGATTTGTAGGTGAACAGAGAAAGAGAAGGTGAAAGCATCTAGACCTTTTCCTTGGGGGGTGGGGTGTGATGGGACAAAAGGAGAAAAGAGAGGAGGAAAAAAAGTCTAATTCTGGGAAGTGCTTTAGACCGCAGCACCACCCTATCAAGTCATTACAAGAAAAATCAAGTGCACACAACGTTATAAGGTCGGAGTTTAACAGCAGCCTTCCAGTACATGAAGAGGGCCTAGAAGAGAGATGGAGAGGGACTTTTTACAAGGCATGTAGGGATAGACAGTGGAGAATGGCTTTAAACTGAAAGAGGGAAGGTTTATATTAGACATTAGGAAGGAAATCTTTACTGAGAGTGCTGAGACACTATGCCCCACCCCTGGAAGAGTTCAAGGCCAGGCTGGATGGGGCTTTGAGTAACCTGATCTAGTGGAAGGTGTCCCTGCCCCTTTTTGCAGGGCTGCTCTCCGGTTACTCCTCTTCCCAGTTTATACTTGTGCCCAGTTTTACTCTGTCCTAGCTGCAGAATCCAGCATTTTGACATGTTAAATTTCACCCCATTAATCATTTCCCAATGCTCCAATCTATCTAGATCTCTTTGCAAGTCGTCCCATCCAGGGAGGTTGAAACTAGATGATCTTTAAGGTCAAAAGATTCTGTGATTCTACATCCCCAATCACTAATAAATAGCACCTGACTACATCAGCAGCCCCTCTCATATCCACAGCAGATGCTTTAAAGCCCGGAGCTTTAAAGAACTGGAGTCCACTATTCCATCCAACTTGTTTGTGTTTTAGTCAGTCAAACTTGCCTAATGCAAATGGGAACAGAAGGAACTCAACAGAAGATCAATTCTACCACTATCTTTCCTGACAAATAGCCATCCTAACCCTAAGAATTTCCAGTAATGAGGATTCAGCAGGCTCCTAGTCGTCCTTTAATTCCTACTGGAAAGTTCAACTGGTACCTTACTTAAATCTTCCTTTTTTGCAATTTGTCATCCTCTGTAAATGCAGAGAGCATAAAAGTCCTTTCTAATGTACCTCTTAAAAATCATGGAATCATAAAATGGATTGGCCTGGAAGGCCTTTTAAAAGATTATCTAGTCCAGTCTCCTGGGCTTGTGATTACTGAAGCTTCTTGGACTCGGCAAGGACATAGGAACCAAGATTGCCTTTTATCTTCAGACTGACCACTTTGTTAACTTGAGTCATGTGACTCCTCCGGAGCACACTTCTCACTTTATATATCAAAGACTTAGAAAATTTGAGAATATTTATATATATTGCATCTTGAAGGTCTTTTTAGTTAATTTGGAATTATGCTTATTAATATTTTTTATATTATTATAACCCGATCTAGTTGAAGATGTTCCTGTTCATTGCACTGGGCTAAATGACCTTTAAATGACCCTTTCAACCCAAACCATTCTATAAAACTGTGAAGTGACTTTCTGTTATCACCACCAGTCCAATGATAACTGGCAAACACATTATAGAATCTCTTTCGTGAGTTGACTGAAATCTGCCCCATTGAGTTCTCGTCCCTGAATTTCCAGCCAAGACACTCCAAACTCCACCAATCAGAGTTCAACATTCCTCCAATTTCCAGCCTAAACTTCAGGTCAGTTGATAGCTGGTTTTGTGCCTGCATTGTTCTTCAGTTTTAAAATGGAGCCCTCCTTTTTTTATCCTAAGCCAACCTCTTCTAAGGTTACCTTCTGACACAGTGCAGAGGCTTTTGTTTATCAGCTCATGTACCTCTGTTGTGACAGAAAAAAATAACAGAATAATCCTCTTTTTCTTCTGAGACTGGGAATGCCACATTCCTGTATCTACAGTCCCTGAAAACTTACACTGTACAATTGCAGCTGATACTGGACTTGACAGATTAGAGTAGGATCAGCAGAGATTGTTTCTAAGGTGCAATTTTTCAAAATTATCTTTCTGTTGAATACAGTTCAGTGGTTCAGCATTGATGAAAATTTACGGACAAAAGAGAGGCTAATATTTCTACTTATGCCAAACACAAGCGTAAAGTGGGAAAGGAGTGGTTGCAGAGCAGCCCTGCCGAGAGGGATCTGGGGGTGCCGGCCAGCAGGAGGCTCAGTGGGAGTCAGCACTGCCCTGGCAGCCTGGAGGGCAAATCTCGACCTTGGGCACATCAAACACAGCACACCCAGTCAGTCTTAAAAGGAAATTACTCCATTGTGTTCGGTGTTGGTGTGGCCACACCTGGAGCACTGTGTGCAGCCCTGGGCCCCACACAAGTCAAGAAGGATGTGAACGTCCTTTAACGTGTCCAGAGGAGAGCAACAAAGCTGGTGAAAGGTCTGGAAGGAATGTTCTGCGACAAGTGTCTGAGGACTTTGGGTTTGTCTAGTTTGGAGAGAAGGAGGCTGAGGGTTGACCGCATTGCTCCCTATAGCCTCCTGAAGAGAAGAAGTGGAGAGGGAGGTGCTGATCTATTCTGCCTGGTATCAAGTGACAGGACGTGTGAGAATGGCTCAAAGCTCCACCAGGGGAGTTTCAAACTGGACATCAGGAAGCATTTCTTTAATGAGAGGCTGTTCAAACACTGGAACAGGTTTCCTAGAGGGATGGTTGATGCTATCAATGGTTAAGAGGCTTTTCAACTGTGCCCTTAATGACATGCTGTAGCTTTTGGTCAGCCCTGAAGTGGTCGGGCAGTTGGACTGACTGATTGTTGTAGGTCTCTTCCAGCTGAACTATTCTATTCATTTTATTCTATTCTACTAGCGGCACAGCAGAGCAATCGTTTATTTGTATCTACCTAAAGGCTGTCTGTCATGTGAGTTTTCCCAGAAAGAGAGCTACACCACCTTGAAAAAAGTCTCCAGGCAATTTCACAGCAGTGCCAGTTGCTACGCAGAGGAAAGCAACAGAAGGGTTACTCTGCCACGCCTTGTTTCACACACACATAAAAGACCGTATATCACGCTGTCAGTAACAAAACGCCTGTGTTCAGGGCAAGGATCTGGCCTGGCTATTTTACAGCTCTGCCAATCCCACAGCTTGCAGCTCAGCAGGTTTACTCATTTCCACGGCTGCACCTGGCACCCGAAAAGTTAAACAACCTGGCCACACCAGAAAAGAAAAAAAGAAAGGAAGAAATAAAGAG
>VYZQ01049463.1:9670-48326 GCA_013400655.1 Mystacornis crossleyi | reverse complement strand
AGGGCGGGGGGGGGGGGGATTCACATGTTCAACAGGCGCTAAATTCCAACATTTCACTTGCCCTTGAAGAAAATGTCACTGAAAAGTGCTTTTTCCCTGTTTAAAACTTCTGGAACCTTTAAAAAATTTCAATAAAAGGCAGGATCCCTTTATATATATATTTCCCCCTCGTATTTATGCATCTTGTGAATAAAATCATCGTTCTTAAAAATTTTTTGTAGGTATCTTCTATGTCCCTTGTGAGGCTACCTGTGGATTGTAGATTGAATAATACAAGAATAAAAGTATCTTTTACTATCTTAGCATTAACCTAGAATGTTTTGAGGCACATTTTCTACTATGCAAACAAATTGATTTTACTTATGTTAATGAAAGATTTTCCATTTATAATGACTAATGGAATTTTTTATGCGTTTTTGATGCGCATCTCAGTGGAAGATATGCTTATTCTTGGTCTTCATACACTTGTTTATAATGGGTTCTCAGGTTTCCAATACAAGGAGACTTCTCACCACGTGCCTCTTGTCTCCATTCAGTATTGAGACAGAAACACTTTTCCCTCCAGTTTACCAGTTAGAACAACCAAGGATGTTTCTGATGACATCTTGACAATTTTTCACCTTCCGAAAGAGTTGCAGCTTCTCTTGGAAAACCTTGACTATAAAGAAAATTATTGCATCGCTCTTGCTGATATAATCTTACTAGTCATAAAAATAAATTTTGAAAATCCATGCAGTTAATAAAATCAAATAAGACTAAGAACATCCATGAAAACAGCTTGGTGGAAGATCCTGTACCCTTCATGATGCATATCCATTAGGAAGCTTACCGTCTGATAGTTTTTGTCTTCAGAATATATGCACTGGGCAAAATACTATTTGAGAAACAGTTTTGTTGAACAAGTTGAAACAGAAATCTGCTGTATCGCTCCACACAGTCTGCTGGATTGTGTGGGGAAGAGATAACATCTTTTTAAAAAAATTGCTGTCATCAATTCAGTAATCAAGGCTGAGTCAGAGGGAGGAATAGGGAGAGTCCAGTCAACAGACTAGAAACCAGTCAGAGACTGACTTATTTGAGTAGACCTTTTCTGAGCCTGCTTTGCCTTAGGCAGTAGTATGCCTAAAAAAAAATCACCTAAGTTGCAAAATTTAAGTAGTAATAGTCTTCAGAATGGTAACGGTATTTGCTGCCTGTACAAAGCACAAAAGCTTGATTTGTAGGTTTCCCATGTTGTAATAGCCTACTTTTTATTGTTGCTGTTTCCCAATACCGACATTTTTTTGCAGTTTGAGGGGTGTTGTTACTTGCAGAGTCTTTGGTGCCTGAAGAGTGAATATAAACATGGGGTCTCTGATAAGTTGGCTTCGTCCAGCCAGGATTTGTCACCTGAGTCATTCAAGGGCGTGTTTAGCTGTCCTGGCCTATCGTGGTGTGTGAAGAGGTGGGCAGTCCCAATACTGAACGTTTGCCTGTAAGGTTTTGTCAGAGCAAGCGCCTCTGCCTTGTTTAAATAAGTGATGCCATTTGTCCTCCCAGCAAGGTGCTGAGTAAGAGAGCTGCTTCTGTCGTGTGCACTTTAGCAGATGTTTGACTTAGCCCTTGCCTTTAAACACCATTTATCCGATTTTCTTCTCTGATGCGATTGATAACCCACCACAGCCACGAATCCAGGGTTTGCCCACAAGAGGGAGCTTCTCCAAGGTGCTGCTGGCAACCAACACTTGCTTCAGTCAATGGCACATCCTCATCATTTTGGAATGCTGAAGCATTATTCAGCACTAAAATTGGTTATTTAAAAATTCCTATCGAGTCGGAATTTATTAGAAAAAATGTTAATTGCTTATAATCTGTTTCCTGCTAGGAAAAGGTGCCAAATTGAATTATTATATAGTTAGAGTGTATGTTTTTAAAGTCAATTAAAATGGGTGAATTTTTCAGAAGCTATTATGGGTAAATAATCAATATTAATTTATAGAGGTCAGAAGCCTTCTTCCTTATGGCTTTGCTGCGCTTACGAAGGAGTAAGAGTTAAGTTTTAGTACTGCTAAAGTGACATAGAATTAATAATGATTATCATAATCTCCATTGCAGATCTGTTTGAGTTATGGAAATGGGCTCTACGTGAAGGTAGGATATAATGGAAAATTCTTTATCAGTACCTAAAGAAGCCTTCTCTGAGCAGAGTGTCAAAGCCATGCCTTACTTCAATTGATAAATGTCTTGAATTCTGCCATTTTCTGAAATGCTAAAGCTGCATAATGAATAAAAAAATGAAAGCTGAAAAGTGAGTAGATTCCTACATCCATCACACAGAGTGGCTTTGAACTTTGAGAAACTTCACCTAACACAGTAAAAATGCAGATTGCTTTTTTGAACTTGGTAGATGAAAACAACCACTTTTTCATTGAATATGTTAATCTGGGAGTCAACAGAGACAGCAGAAACTAAGGTGGACAGAAGGAGGAGGGGTGTCATGTGGAGTGAGAATGAGGCGTGCTTGAGCAAGGATAGCCAAGACATTGGGTGGGTTGAGTAGAGGCCTGCTCTTCCATGTATTCTGTTTCAGAGAGAAGGTTGAAAATGCAAGACAGGCAGTACTGACGGGAGCATAAACACGGTGGTAAGGCAGAAATGGTGGCTCAAAACAGCCTTAGTGCCAAACTTCTTCCCACACCTGATGACAAACATTTAAATCTTCCAGAGCAGGTGTATTTTCACCAACCACTGGTCATGGAAACTTGCACATATACTTAAAGGCTGTCTTACCTAATTTTGCCCTGATGGAAAGACCTGTGTGGTTTTCCTCTTCAACCAGCTTGAGGACTGTATAGCTCTTAGATAGTGACTCAGGAGGCTGATGCTGCTCCATGATTTTGAAGTTACAAGCTATTGAAAGAGCAAAAGTTATTCAGACATCTTGGCTGCATCAGCAATAAAGCATTTATCTGAAATGACTAAGTGTAATGCTGACGTTCCATCTTGTCTTTTCACAGGTTTATAATCGAAATGATAGGAGTGGCATGTTGTCTCATCCCAGCAGCCTAGTCAGACAGAAGCGAGAATGGACAGTCCCTCCAGCTTTCATACGGGAGGAGGAGGACAATTCCTATAAGAATCCAATTGCTAGAGTAAGCCCAGAAAAGAGTTAAATATGCAATACTCATAAAAATAGAGATGAAAATATAAAATTAGGGTGTGGCTTCCCTAAATACATGCACAAATATTTTTTTTAATTTTAAAGGACTCTTGAATGCCAGTTGAAAATTGACATATTTCCTTCTGCTTCCTTTACTTTTAAAACCTAGTTTGGCTCAGTCTCTCATCTTGTCATAGCCCCATTTTTCATTAAGCTTTTGGAAATGCAGTATCTTTGTGTTTTTTCACCCCACCACCCATACTCAGCTAGGGTTGAACTTGGCAGGTGGGTCCCAAATCTGCTGGTGGTGATTGGGCGGAAGGGTGGACATAGAGCATGATTACGTATGCCTAGTCTTTTAGGAAACAGAGCTGCAAATAACCAAGATGTTACCCTTTGTAGAACTGGTTCAGCACCAGCGTTGAAACCTAAATTCACCACTCCTGCTGCTTCAGGATATAAAGTTACTGCAGGTGGTAGCAAGCTGTTACCTTCTGCTTGGGCTGCTCCTTGATGGTGATGCTGGCACAATGCACACTTTTCCAGATGTTTTGTGTATCTGCTGGCAGC
Source organism: Mystacornis crossleyi (assembly GCA_013400655.1). Taxonomy (NCBI): domain Eukaryota; kingdom Metazoa; phylum Chordata; class Aves; order Passeriformes; family Timaliidae; genus Mystacornis; species Mystacornis crossleyi. The sequence continues at coordinate 44,617 of VYZQ01049463.1, read as the reverse complement.
AGAGAAAGGGCATCATCTCTAGTCTCTGCAGCCTCTTCTATGTGTTCATCTCCAGGTCTGATGTTTCTTCCTCCACGCTATCCCTTCTCCAGTCCTGGTCATATTTGCTACCTTAGGTCTGACCTCTAGGTAAACTCCCTGCTCCAGATGTTTCTTATCTCCCTGCACCAGATTCTCAAACAGAACATGCAGCCCTTCCTGCATTCGTCTCAACATCTCCACAGTCAAAATGAAAAGTGTTAAATATTTATTTTTGTTTGTTCATTACAAGAAAGTAAAAATATTTTGTTGCCCTTTTAAATGTGATTTTATTTACTGAGTGCTATTTAATTTCTAATATTCCTACTAGATACATTCAGATCTCGAAGATACAGGGATAGTAGTAACTTACACTATATCTGGTCAAGGAGTAACAGAACCCCCTTTTGGATTATTTGTTATCAATGGAAAGACTGGTGACCTGAACATAACAGGAAGGGTGGACAGAGAAAAGACTCCAATTCTGCTTGTAAGTTGAAAATTAATTTTTTTTCGTTACAGGTCTCCTCCTNTGTATTTATATTTTGCGTATGTGTTTATATATGACATTCACTCACTGGATTCATTTATTGTTTCTGTCTGTATTACCAGGTCCGAGGCCACGCGCTAGATAAGAATGGGGCAAAACTAGAAGAGCCAATAGACCTCCCAATTAAAGTAGTGGACATAAATGACAATTTTCCAGTGTTTTCACATGAAGTTTTTGTTGGCTCAATTGAAGAGTTAAGCGAAGCAGGTAACTTTATCTTAAATTTCTTTTCTTTTTGTTTTTCCCAAGATGTGCCAGGGGACAAGTGAATATGCACTTTGCAGCAATGTATCTGCAGTAGCAAGGGCACGTTTTCTCGCTGACGTAAGTTTCTCGCAGGTTGTCCGTGTGTGAATGAAAGTTTTTATTAGGCTAGGCTGTGTTGTGTGATTGAGAGAGAGCATGCCCCTAGGGGCAAGAGAGAGCAGTATTTCTTCTTGTGGCACCTTTGGTTTCTTGTCAGACCTACCGCAAATCCAGGAACCAGAGTTCTTCAGCAGGAATTGCACAGGAAATGCCATCTGTCTTCTGGCCTAGCAGTCACAGCCTATTTGGGAGGGACTTCACTCTGCCACCGTCACCCAAAGCCCTGCTTTGTCAGTGGGCTGGAGAGTTGCTTCACTGTTAAGCACATGTGGCTGTGCCACAACCGTTGAGGAACAAGTTAGTGGCCGTTTTCCTGTTGATGTCAGTACACATAAGAGCAACAGATTATTTTCAAGAAGATAAGGAAAAACCTAAAAAATACCTGGCAGTGTGTCCACTTCAATGTCGCTATAATCAGAAGAAACAAATTCTTGCCTGTCCACTTGGGTGAGGTATTGAGTAACCTCAGCAATCTTTCAAGTCAATAACAGCCATATGTATTGACTCTTGGCATGAATTCCAGTTAGTGTTAATGTTTAATAATGTTCAGGTAGAGAAATTAACAGTGCTCTCATGAGAATCATGTGTGAGGGAGATGTAGGTCATTGTTCAAAAGCTTGTACTTACTGCTCTGTGTGGTATTTACATTTTTCTGTCAGAATTCTTGAGAGAATTTAACCTGTTGTTTAATTTGTGCATTGAATTCTATGAGTTACAGATGTCTGGATACAACCTTTTTTTGGCTAGAACACATGCTTTTAATGTGTACCTTTTGGGTATAGGAATACTTCTCAAACTTAATGCATTAAATAAGTAGAGTCAAGAGCATCAGAAAATTTTGCAGTGCATCTAACAAAATGCTCTTATCTTTGACATTACAATAAAGATATTTGCCAGTGCATGGTGTAAACAGGTGCTGTATTTTGTTTGCGTTTTCCAGGTACAATTGTAATGAGGATAAATGCAACAGATGCAGATGAACCAAATAACCTAAATTCCAAAATTGCTTTCAGGATTGTTTCTCAAAGCCCTAGTGCTGCATTCGTCATGGATAAGAATACTGGCGAGGTTCGAGTAGCAAAAATAAACCTTGACAGAGAGGTAAAAAACCCCTCCCATTTTCATGTTTGTTAGTGGTGGTTTTCTGGTACCCATTGTGTCCCCCTCAGTCCTACCTGCAGGGTGAAGAGCTGGCCCTCTTACCTTTCTTAACTTCCCTTGGGATTAAAGCCTTGTCTGGCTGATGCATGCTTTTCAGGGATTGCGGGAGGAGGCCATGGGATCAAGGCTGTATTCCCCCCATCACCTCCCTAGGACAGCACCAGCCTGATGGCAGCTGCTTTCTGTCCCTCCCATGCAGCCAGGGCAGCAGTTACACAAAACAAGGGGGCATTTCTTTCTCCTGGGGGGTGTGTGGCAAAGATAATCCAGATGCAATGAGCAGCTTTGCAGGTGGTGACCTAGGTTTTTGTAGCCTGCTGTGCAAATCACAGTGCAAAGAGTTAGGACAGGTGCTACTGTGAAACTGCATTGAAAGCCACGTATTACCGGTGACACGACCTGGGCTTGCAGAGTTTTCCCTGGCCAGCAGATGGTGATGGGAATGTTAGCTCTGTGGCTGAGGGACACAGCTCTGCCTCTAGCCATGTCCTGACATGCAGGTGTCACTGGTCCTGTTCCTGTTCGTGGCCACTGGAATTTTTTTCTTTGCTCTATCGGTACAGTCTCACTGTATGTGAAAGTCCCACATCCTTTTCAAAGCCTTTCTACTCCAGCAGAATCTGTCAAGGTACTTGTGTGTGATACTTACTTCTAGATAGATAGGAGTTATAATTGACCATAACAGATATTATCAAAATATAATAGAGAGAATCTAGCAAAGGTATAATTTTTAGCCTGGATTAAACACCTTTTTCTTACCATGACAGACACAAAGTAGCTATTCTTTGGTGGTGGAAGCAAAGGACCGTGGTGGTGAAATAGGTGGGAATGCTGCAACATGTTCTTTAGAAATCAAGATTTTGGACGTCAATGACAACCTGCCTGTTGTTGAAAGTCGTACAGTAAGTACAATTATCACAATCTTTAGCATATTCCTACACCTGCCAGTATGCCATAATAAGACATTGCGCAAAATTCATTGCACTAGTGAAATGAGGTAAAACCATGACATCTTTTTCAAGAGGGGTTTTTTTTTTTTTGATTGCAGTTTGAAGGAAGCATTGAAGAAAACAGAGCAAATGTAGAAATTATGCGAATAAAAGTATTTGACAAAGATGAAGAGTTTTCTGATAACTGGCTGGCAAACTTTACATTTGTTTCTGGCAACGAAGATGGTTTTTTCCAAATTGTAACAGATACCCAAACAAATGAAGGAATTTTGACTGTTGTGAAAGTAAGTATAGATTTTAGAGATTCTACTTTAAATATTAGAATAACTTACCCATCTGCTTTGACAAATTGTATTTATTCAGTCAATTTGTAAAGTATGTGGATACTCCTCCTTCGCCCTTTTTTTTAAATGCATTCAGTAATTCCATGCAAAATAATAATTTTTTCAAGGTTTTCCATTTGCATTCTGTGTGATCTCAAATATATCTAGAAGGGCAGAAGTCCCCAAACTTCCCTTGCTCTTTGGGCAACAGTACTAACAGGCTGTAAACTTTCAGGTTTCTGCTGTCCTTGATGATCTTAGTATAAATTTCTTTATTTCCCCTGGCCACTGATAATGTTGCAGGCAACACCTGTTTCATAAGCCATGGCCTACAGGCTATTTTATGGTTTTTCATAGGTTGAAATGATGGTGAAATTATTTTCCATTGGTGGAAATGTCTATTTTATAATTTTCACTTTTCTTTAGTCCACAAGAACTGAAGATGCATAGTGCCCTAAGTAGCTTTTTTTTTCCTGCTCAAGTTTCCTTATTTGAAAACTGCTAATTAGGAAAAAAATTTGAGCATTATTAAGTGAATGATTTTTTAAAAAAAAAACCCCACATAAATTTGGAAGAGCCAAGTAATTGAGCATTGATTCACTGAAAGCACAGGCAGAATATATGGTAGAACTCCTTTTGCATACCTTAGTTAAATTCAATAATAAAAAGCCATAGCTATGATGTCATCCATTAAAACTGACTGAGAGTAACAGGTTAACAAACTTCCTTGCACTGTAGCATCGTTATTGCTTAAATATTACTTAAATATTTACATCCTTATTACTGAAATAAGAATGCTATCATATTATTTAAATATTAAATTATGCATGTTGTCTAGATATCAAATTCTGAGTGTTTTTTAATTATTTTCTTTATTGCTCTAGGAGCTAGATTATGAAAAAATGCAAAGCCTAAACTTGGGCATTGTTGTTACAAACAAAGCAGAGTTCCACAAGTCGATTAAACCCAGTTACAAAGCAGAAACAATTCCAATCAAAATTAAGGTGATAAATGTGCGGGAAGGCCCTGTGTTCCCTGGTGGCACAAAAATTATTGAAGCAAGTGAGAAACTGAAGATAAAACAGGTTATTGGACAGTATCAAGCCTATGATGAAGACACTGGAAAAATTGCAGAGCACATTACGTAAGAATTTTTTTATAACCGTCATAACCGAGTATGTCACAAGTCATGTTTTATTGTAAAAATTTGCATGTCGAACTGAAATAATTTCGAAGGCAATTATTTTCTACTAAGGGTGATTCACACCTTAAACGTCATCATCATCTTCAATATTCTTTTATGCAGGAAGCAGGTGATATGAAAATCCTCCTTCTTTTGTTGTATATGGTGAGACGTGTTTGGGCTGAAAGTTGTCTGTGTTTGCATGATGTGTTTGTCACACCTGTCTACTTTTGAGAGTAGGTTTACCAACCTGATTTCATTGTCTCCAGTAAAATTAGGACGAAATATGCAGAAACATTTATCAGGCAGACAGAAAAGGTGTAACACAGATAAGTCTGCATGTGTGTGCTTGGGTTTTGAATCATAGCTTTTCAGGTAGAATGCTATTTAACCACCTCCGTGACCTTTACAAATGGTGCACAGCAGAGATGCACACCAAGGGGTGGACCCCTTTCCTCCACGCCTGTAATACAGTTTTCATGGGTGTCCAATGGTCAGCTTTTGCTGGGAGCACGGATGGAGGGGAAGAGGATGGTGCCCAGCAGTGCAGCTCCGTCTCCTGTTCCAGTCTTGCTTCCTGATTGCATTTTCTGTAATGCATCCATACCTAAATCTTGGATTTAGAGAGAAAAGCAGCTCTCAGCATTCAGAGTAGGTTTATAGTTGTAACCAGTTACAGTGGCAGGAGCAGCAGACCTCAGATTTAGGGATTTGATCTCTGTTTTAAATGATGAGTAAAAATACTGTGACGCTGCTTTTTCTATTGATGGTTGTTTTCCTCATTATAAATGTGTCCAACTTTGTGTGATTTTTTTTTCATCAGATACATAAAAGGAAAAGATGCAGCAAACTGGATCACTATAGACTCAGTCACAGGTGAAATCCGACTTGCTAAAAATCTTGATTACGAGTCACCTCACGTAGTAAATGGTACCTACACTATCACCATGTTGGGTGTGACTACTGGTAAGTTGAGAGGGTTTTGTTTTCACACAAATTTGTTTGTTAGTTTGTCTGCAAGGGTAGTTGATTTAACCTACCTATCTCTAAAGTTAGGCACCAAGTGCAGTTTCAGTATTCAAAGGAGAGACTTGGGCAAGTCATTCTTTGGAATGAGTTCCCAAGGTGTCTTTTTTTCCCCTTTGACTAGATGGAGATGAACATTTAAGAAAGTTTTCCAAGATAGGTCTGATAGGAAAGTCTGTTGTCAAGGTGGGAATTGCCAATATTTTATTATGCCTATTGTCAGACTTCATAGTCCTAAGTTTTCTTGAATGCTAAGCGAGAAAGACTCCCTGAACTTCTTGTGTATCTAAGTAGAATTCTTCATTTATGCTCTGCATGTTACTGTGTAACCATACAGGATATTTCTTTCAAGTTAAAGTAATAAAACAGCTTGCCTTCAGAAGAACTTTGTCGATATATTAACATTGGGAATGAAGCACTGCTCTCATCAGCTCCGAGGAGATCTCTTTCAACTTACTTCAGCAATGTTGGTGTTTTGGAAAATACTAAGTGTTTTTATTTTAAGATGAATTTAATTTTTCATATTTTAAAATCTTAGGTTCCCCAAAGAAAACAGTCACTGGCACAGTCGTCATTCAAGTTAAAGATGAGAATGATAACTGCCCAGTTATTGTGAACCCTGTGCAGACTGTGTGTTCAGATGCAAAATTAGTTGATGTTACAGCTCGTGATCTGGATGGTTACCCAAACAGTTATCCCTTCAGCTTTACTGTCATTGATGAGCCAGAAGGGACAGCAGAAAAATGGATAATTGCATCTGGAAATGGTAAGAAAGTGTATTTTTAATTACTTTCAGTTCTTTGAAGTCCTAAGGTCATAATTTATTAATTCCAGTCAAACTGACAGTTTGGCTGAGTCAGACCAAAAAGACAACCCTATATATGGAGTCAAGCATTAAGACCATTATTTGCATTCTGCTCCCTTCTCTCTAAAGGTTATAAAAGCCCCGTCACGTCCTCTGGGCTGTGTTGCTTCCCTCAGTTGGACCATCTTTGCCTGGCTTGATTCCCCATGTGTGGTGACCAGGATTTCATGAATAATGCTGGGATCAAGCTATCCCCATCTTCTAATGAAAAACATGTAGTGATGCTTTATCTGGGCATAGACAACAAGCTATCCACGAGCCAGCAGTGTGTCCTTGTTGCCAAAAAGGCCAATGGTGTCCTGGGGTGCATTAGGAAGAGCATTGCCAGCAGGTCAAGGGAGGTTATCCTGCCCCTCCACTCAGCCCTTGTGAGGCCACATCTGGAGAGCTGTGTCCAGTTCTGGCTCCCTGGTATAAGGGAGACACAGAGCTCCTGGAGCATCCATCAGAGGGTAACAAAGATAATTGAGGGGCTGGAGCATCTCTCTTACGAGGACAGGCTAAGGGAGTGGGCCAGTTCAGCCTTGAGAAGGCAAAACTGAGAGGAGACCTAAATAATGTCTGTAAGTATCTGATGAAGGGGGGTTGTCAAGAGGATGGAGCCAGGCACTGCTTGGTGGTGCCAAGCAATAGGACAGGAGACAACAGGCAGAAACTGATGCTCAGGAAGTTCTGCCTGAATACAAGGAGGAACTTCTTTACTGTGCAGTGACCATGCTCTGGAACAGCCTGGAGTGCTGGTGGAGTCTCCATCACTGGAATACTCAAGAACTGTCTGGATGTAATTCTATGCCATGTGCTGTAGGATGACCCTGCTTGAGCACAGATTTTGGACCAGATGCCCCACTATGCTCCCTCCCAACCTTAATCATTCTGTGATCTTCTGCCTAGTTAGTCCTTGTCAATGACACAGCCACAGGAGCAGGTGTTTTATTGTCTCCTGATCTCTGTCTGTGGCCTACAACACACTAATCTCCTCAAGACTGAAGCTGGTTTTTTGAGTTCAGCCTTTATCTATCCAGATTACATGGTTGATGCTATACAGGTGATTGGGCTGTCTTCCATACTAAGGCTCTGGACATGTGAAACGTCACAGTTATCTGAGCCTGTGGGTGAGCATGGCTGCTCAATAACAGCATAAATTACTTGATAAAAATAAAAATGTATGTACTGTAGCAGCAGCTAATGAAACTTAATTCCATTGCATTGGCTGGGCTTAACTGGAGGAGGTTTGTTGGAAGACTGTAACAGTTGTATTTTACTTAGTTTACAGGTGTCAATTTTCTCTTGGCTCACTTCTTGTCGTTGTTTTTTTTTTTTTTTTTTTTGTTTTTGTTTTGTTTTTGTTTAATCTCTACCCACTTCACCCTCAGACACCAGCGTACAGCTGGTACCACAAAACCTGAAGCCGGGCAGAACTGAAGTTCCCATGCTAATAAAGGATTTCCAAGGGGTCAGCTGTGCTGTGCCACAGTCTCTGCAGCTGACTGTTTGTGAGTGTGCAGATAATGGCGTGTGCCAGGAGAAGTTTGTTGGCGCGAAGTCAGTGGGTCTGGGACCAGCAGCGGTTGCGCTAATCATCTTGGCATTTTTACTTTTGCTGCGTAAGTAGTTGTTTCATATTAACTGAGAAGCACTGTAAATGTGGTCTGCAAAGCATCATTAAAGAAACAGTCCAGCTCACAGCTTTTATCATCTTGATACATTCTGTGTAAACTCCTGGTCTTGTGTGAAGTCGTGGCAGATCCCCAACTAATTTTGGTAATATCAGCATTTCACCCTCAAAGGATTTCAAGCTGTGCATTTTAAAATTACTGTGAATAACTTTTAATAGTTGTTTATGGTGCTGTAAATAACAGGTGGGGAAGCAGTGAGGAATGTTTTTGGTATTCCCACATGTCCCCAGGTGAACCCTAACTCTTTCTACTCAAACCACAGCACATTCTGCACTCTCTTTTCTGTCACTGCAGATTCACTGCCTTGCTCAGAGCAGCGTGTGATATTGTTCTTTGGTGAGATAAAATAGAAGAGAAATAAGAGAGGAATATTGGTAGTTACGGTATGGCCAAGTGTAGCACTGCTGCATTTAAACTCCCAATAGTTTATTCCTTGTGCTGCTGGCAATGTAATTGTGATAAAACAAAGTTCATGCCACAGGAATAATATTCTCTGCTCTGAAACTGGATTATTTTGAGGCCCCCAGGCAACGCTCTAGGCATGTCAAAGGAGTGAAGAGGTGGAATTTACATGATGCCATGTTGTTATCTAGTAGTAAAAGAAGAGGAGGAGTTAGAAATGCTAAGGTTGTACAGTAATAGCCAGGGCTTGGATTTGGTATATGAGATCTTTGATAGACGCATAGCTAAACATGTGTGGTCATCTGCAAGATTCAGGCCCTGATGTGTTAATTGTCAGTTTGCTCTCTAGGAGACTGGCCTGTTATATGCTTCTAGGAAATACCTTGACTATTTGGGAACCTGTCTGCAGTCCTTGCCAGCCCTCATGCTGATCACTAGCTCATTGAAAATACATTTGGGTATGGGAGCTGGCCAAACTTAACAGCACCTGATAGTATGCTTAGGCCCTAACAATCTCACAGTTAATGGCAACCTTCTGTTTCCCTGTAGTTGTTCCTCTGTTACTGCTGCTGTGTCCTGGTGGCTTGGGAGCAAAGGGATTCGGTGGAGCAAAGACGTTTGCTGAAATACCAGACCACAGCGATGCGACGTTGCGTCAGTGGAACAGCGAAGGAGCAGCTCCGGAGGAGAAGGCACGTATCCCTAATAGCCCTTCTCTTTGATTTCTATCCCGGTGTTCCATTTGGCACTTGGGGCCTCTTCCACACTACAGGTGGATATTTCAAAGCTCTACAACAGATTTTCACAACACATGAAAATTAATTAAAATTAACCCTGTGAGGCTCAGCAAAGGGTGAATGGGAGATGACTTCCACTAGCAGCTGTAGGAAAAAGCAACCATAGCACTTAAATCCCGAAGTATAGGGAAAGCAGTCAAGCAAATGTTGATCATATCTGAGCAGAAAATAAGACTGTGGGAAAAGCACTGAACCAATAGAGAGTGAAATATTTGCATTTGCAAGCCTGGAATGCTCTGCACACCTTTGGGAGCAAGATAAAGCAGCAAAATAATGGGTTATAATGCTGAGCTTCCCTTCATTGGCTTAAAGTTTCAGACTGTTTTAAATTACTTCCCTATGTATTTTCTTTAATTTTAAACATTTGAAATTCCTTATTAAAAAAGGCAGAAAAAGATGCAGATCTGCAGAGGGAACAGTAGATGCCAAGAGAAGTTTTCCCTTTTTTGTTATGCCACAAACCAAGGTTTTAGAAGAAAGGGCATGACACTGACATGCTTTTGCACAATGACAGAAACAGAAGGTTAAAGACTTTGATTTAAGGCCAATGCTCACACCAAATTTTTGTTAAAACATAATTAACAGGGAAGCCAAACTGCTAGAAAAAAAGAAAGGGCCAGGCAGTGCATGCTTCTGCACTTTGGGTGTGAGGAAAACTGGGCAGAGTTTTTCTTGGAACGGCTGAGCTCCTTAGAGTTTTGCAAGCCTTTTTTAGTGGGTTTTTTGTTGTTGTTTTTGGTTTTTTTTTTTTTTTTTCATTTCCAATCCTCTGAGTTTCAAGTGAACAATGATCTATAGAAACATTTCCATGAACCTTCTTGGCAATACATTTGTGGAAGCTGCACCCTGTTTTAGGAGGCCTTTTACTCTTTGCAGCAACATGTATAAGTGCAAATTCAAACAAGTTGTAAGACAGCACCCTCCCCGTTCCCACCCAGCCCCACTGCTGGTTCGGTGAGTTCCATGTGCTACACAGCGAAGCTTTCATGTCACATCTTAATTTGTCTTATTTATGTAGCCAGTGCTAAGCTTCATTCCACCCACTGCACTCGGGAACTTGAGAGGAGCAACAACAGCAGCAGGAGCAGCCGGAGCAGCAGCAGCAGGAATGAGTGGAGAAGAAACTGTAATAGGAGCAGGTAGCTCTGCCTCTCACGTAGGAGAGCATCACAACACTATTACCAGGGAAAGATGGGAAGAGCAAAGGCATCTTCTTTCTGGTGCCAACTATGGAGCCGTGGCAGCTGGAGCGGCTGAAGGCATGACAGTTGCAGACGGCAAGACAGTTGTGTCTGGAGGAGGAGTTGCTGTGGGAGCGGCAGGAGCCATGAATGAAGAATTCTTAAGAGACTACTTCAACGACGTAAGCATATGACCCAAAAGTAACAGTATTTCAATGTTTGCACTTAGCATTGTGAAATATTGTTCATGCTGTGACAAACAGAGATGAGTAGATAGGTAGATATAAACAGTCCTGATATTGTGCATGTGGAGTTGGGGGCATTAAGGATTTTTGGATTAGCCACGCATGCGGGACTCAGAGTGTGACAATGCTCAGTCCTGTAGCACTGAGTGCTTGCAAGGTGTCACACAAATAGACCTTTCTCTCAAGGAAGGTATTTGGGGTGGGAATTCAGAATATGCAGCAATAGCAAAGGAGAGCCTTGCCCAGGAAAAAACCCTGAGAAAGACTGTGTGATCTAAATCTCGGAATTAAGCACATTAAACTGGTCTCTAGGGAGGCACCTGTGACTCATCGTGAGTAACAGCTACGGAGCAAAGTAGTCAGCTACGGAGCAAGTTTTACTGCAGAGCAAGCTTTTGAAAGATAAGCTGAAGATGTCATACGCCAGTGGGTGGGGCTGTATTTTTAAAGTAGCTGATACAGTAAGTGGTGCTGACTTGTCTGTTTGCCCAGCAGCCTGGGTAAAGGGCCATTCATCAAAAGTGTATGCAGCCCATGTTGCAATCCCCTTTCTTTTTTTTTTTTTTTTTACTGACCTAACCATTGGCCAGTAGGCTGTTCCTACTTGTTGTAGCTGTTTCTCTTCCCGTTGTGCACATCATTAGTCCTTTGACTGGTGAGCTCCTTGTAGTGAAAGTTTGACTTCCATGTGCCATCACCTGTACAAACAAAACATCTTCAGCTGCCAGCTGTAGGGTGTGATGTGGTTTTGCAGGGGAGTAGCTGTGTAGATTTGAATCACCACCTCAGGCCAGGGAAGGATTTGAGCTTTAGGTACTTGTATGTCTCAGAGTGCTCTAGCTACTGGTCTTCTGGGTGAACAGAGACAACAGTAGCAATCTATTTTTCTTCCACTCTTTGTGACATAATTTAAGCGTAACTGCCTGATGAAGTCTGAAGGGGGGAAATTATACTCAGTATCCATACAGCTTCTGGGAGGCTAGAACATCTCAGATTATAGGGGTGGGGAAACAGACAAGTAACCAAACCAAATAGTTTCAGATGCTGATTTTTGTGGCAGAATCTTGGGTTATGTGCCTGCTTCCAGGATCAAATGCAGATAAACATGCAGAGTCAATTTGGGTCTGGATATACACCACATTACACAGACGCCTGAGCTAATTTGCAGTCCAGAACTTCAGATGTGGCAGAAAGGTGGTTCTGAGCACAAGCCCAGAGCCATATTAGAGAAAGCTGGTTCAGCAGGGCCGGAGGATTTGGCTGTCTTCACTTTTGGAACTGGAGCTGATGCAAGTACATCCACAGATATTTGTGCCAGCACCGCAGCAGCTCCGTGGCAGACTCTGCTTTCAGATTGAGATGACCCTGTAAGCACTATAGCCAGAACTCATGAGCCCTCCATGTTGGCAAGTGGCCTGCATAGAGCCTAAGAATTTACACAATGGGCTATGCATCCATACTTTACCGATTTAACTTTTTTTCCTGTTGGGCATCTTGGGTGTGATCCTGTAGGGTGTGATCCTGTAGGCTGTGCTAGTGAAAAGGGCCAAAGTAGGTGATAACATGTCAGCAGGTGCTCATTAAAAGTTTGTTTATAAATGTTCGGATGCTCTCAGAAATGGTCTTGGCATTCTCCCACAAAAACCATGTTAGAGGTGAAGTTCATTCGCATTTAAAACTAAAGCAGTTTCTTTGAATATGGAGCAGTATCACAAATGGCAGGTTTACTGGGAGGAACAGCAGCATGTGATGATGGCATCCAAGGTTTTATATTTAATGTCAGATTTTTGTTCTCATAAAGTGTACTGTCAAGTTCAGACTAATTTCTAAAAGGGAAAAAAACCATGTTAAGTACAGCCCTCATTTGGTTGACAATTTCTGTGGGTTAAGTTTTTTATTTCAACCTTTTTGACGAAGTATTTCTGATTTTTCAAAATTACTAAGTCTAGAGCGGGCATTAATGAACTTTTGCTTGTTTTTGTTTTCTGTCGGCAGAAAGCTGTCGCTTTTGCGGATGAAGATGAAGAGCAAGCTGCAAAAGACTGTCTCCTGGTTTATTCCCAGGGAGAATCAGGCTCCCCTCACGGCTCCGTCGGCTGCTGCAGCTTTATTGAGGGGGATCTTGATGACCATTTTCTTGATGATTTAGGAGACAAGTTTAAGACTCTAGCAGAAATATGTATAGGCAGACAGATCAACATGAAAGACGGTGGCTCCAAGAATGAATCAGGTTTTGGTGTTAGTGAAGCAAAGTCGCAGTTCTTAGATCAGCAAAATGCTTCCAGCTCTGAACAAGCCTTTGCCTCAGGCAGTCGTTTCCAGTCCATCCCACCTGTGCACACAGGCAGTGGCACAGGAGAAAGCACCCTGTCCAAGGAGGTGGTCACAGAAACAACCTTTTCATCATCCCATTCTGGGCAGCACAATGCCCGGCACCTTCCCACAGGCCATGCAGAGACCAATGTCACCATGACGGAAACATCCTATTCTGTGGGGGCTCCTGCCCGCTCAGCCGCCGTCTTTTTAGACCCCCAGTTTAAGGAAAACATAGTGGTGACAGAGAGAGTGCTGGCACCTGCATCGAGCATTCAGGGGATGGTGAAAATCCCCGATTTGCCACACGGAAGTAATGTGGTTACAGAGAGGATGGTGAAGTCAGCAGGTGCGGGGCCAGGAACCCTGACAGTTCAGGATCTTCCTGACTCCCAGTATGTCGTGGTGAGGGAGCGAGAGAGGGTCCTTGTGCCTGCTGCAGAGCAAGGCTCGCTCAGCTTCCCCGCTTCGGCAGAGGAACGCAGCGCGGTGCTGAACGAAAGGGTGGTGACAGCCTCGGGGCTGCAGAGCAGAGCTGAACAGGCAGCAGGTGCCAGCTCAGGAAGGCAAGAGCATGCACTGATCACAGACTCCCCGCTTAACCTGATGGGCTCTGACTTACCAGGGCCACCGCCTGCCAGTGCCACCCTAAGCAAATCTTCCAGGGTCACCAAATACAGCACAGTGCAGTACACTCGCTCATAGCCTGGCTCCTTGCAGGGGTGGCAGTGTCCAGCACCCTTCTGTCTGCATGCATCCTGCCTCGGGCTTTTCCATGATAGCCATATTTGCTGGACCTTCCAGAATGACATGTACTCGTTTGCACTAGTTTGTATAAATATGGATTATACGACCAGCAAGTAAGGAAATCTGTTGTCATGTTACATTGGCAGGGATGCTTTTGAAGTGGAAAGATGTGGGAAATATACTTTTTTTTCCCCTGGTTTGCTATTTTTGTTACTGCTTTTTATTACACAGATAGTGCAACAATGCCACATAACCAGAGCTGCATAATTATGGGAAAATGAGAAAAAAGTCCCAAATCTAGTGATAATTAGTAGCCTGCAAAGCACAAGTTAGGTTTTTGAACTGCTGTTGAGTGTATCTGAAGTCCTCCTGTAAGGAGAATCAGTTTCTCATTGTGTTTGCCATTGTGTTGTGGGCCATGGTAGCTCCTCCTAAGCCTTGCTAGGAAATCTTCCTGAGAAGCCAAGGCCACCAAAGCTAGTATGTCTTCAGGGCAGTGGTGTGTTGATATCCTGAAGGGATGTCACAATTTTAGGTTATCAGAATTTGTAACTTAAGCAATCAATACTTGCACGTTACCACAGCAGTTACAGAGAGCAAGTAGCAAAAAAGCTGAGAACTGCAATTTTTTCGTCACTCAGTGGAAAAATTCCATTACTTGGTGTGGGTCTACACTGACATGGACAAGTAAGCATTTGCATCATGTACATTTTCCGCTTTATTTAACTTATGAGAAACAGCCAAGACTTACCTTAGCTTTAGAGCCAGAGATTTAGTCAGCGGCTTTGCCAGCAAACTTTATGGCCCTTAGACATCACCTGTAGGATCGGATTTACAGGTGCACTTAAGTATTTACAATCGTGTCTGTGAACTCCCAGACACAGAAATCAGCGTTATGTGTGTGAGGTTCCTCTAGCTTCAGTACCAGAACTCGAGTGGATGGTATAGTGCTGTGTAATGGCAGCTTTCCTTGGCTGTGACAAGACAAGAGGAAGCTCCCTTTAGCTCTGCAATGTTTGAGTTTACTTTGCTTTCCTTGAAGTTTGTGTGGTAAAAGCAGGAGGCACTGCATTGTTTGGCAGTATGTATATATGCATATGTAAATATTTGTATGCCATTTGCAACATTCTGAAGTTAATTTTTTACAGGAAAAACTGTCATGCACTCCTTATGTTTTCTCAGAGTAGAAGTGTTTTAGATGGGGTATTGGTCCCATGTTTATCTCATACCTGTGAAATCAGCAAGTTGGTCATAAGGTACTGCAAAGCCTGTGGACCTGCAGAGCTTTCAGGTTGTCTTCATCTCCTGGAGTTTTCCTGCAGCTTCAGTGTTATGTTTTCCACTGATGTGTTCTGCCTTTGACTAGAAATGCTCTCAGTGTGTTTAGTTTTACTAATAGTAAAAGTTGCTTCAAAACCATAAATATATAAACCAGGCACCATGGCTATGCTCAACCGTGACAGATGGGCCATTACGTTAAAGGGAGTTAGTATTTCCAAACGTATCAGACTACCTGCTTGTGTGGACCTATTGGTTATTTGTTTTTTACACTACATTTTAAAAATACGTGTATTTACTTCTAAGCAAGCCGGCAATTCTAAGTGGTCATCACTTTTCTGACTTTCTAATAGCGTATCTTTGTGGGTTTATGCAATCTTAAAATAAAAAACTCTACTATATTTTTTAATTCTTCATTCAAACAGCTTACCCCAGTGAAAACACTGATGTTCCTACTGCAAATAAAGAGTTTAAAGATAGAATGAGGACTGGGATTTCCCAAACAGCTTCAAGGAATATCTGAAGGATGCAGATGTAAGAAAAGTTGGTGCACTGCTATAACTTAAAGATTCTGATAAAAATGTGAATTCTGCCTTGGGGTTAGGTGCACTAAATTCTGTAGTAACTTGATGCAAGACAACAGGATCCTCTCCACAGATTTACTGGGCTTTGAGTCAAACCCTTCTAATCAGTTTTGGCTTCCAGACAACATGGCATAAAAGAGTCTCGGTTTTATAACATGTTAAATCACGCAGTTGTTAACATCCAGAAGATGTAAGAGTCAGGATAGTGTCACAGAAATCCTGACTTCCCTGTGTGATGTTTGAATATAAGCTTCTATCACAGATCTGCTTGTGCTGTAAAGAATCTATTTGAATAGATTCATTACGAGTGAGTCTCCATTATTTGACTTAGTCTTGTACCAAGGCTTCAGCTGCTATCAGCATGTGTTAATGCTGGCAGAACATCCATCAGATTAAGTCAGTCACTTCTAATGGAGCTGTGTTTTGTAAACGATAGTGACTGGTGGGAGGAATGTACAGACCCAAATTAATGGAAGTTCCTGGTTAGCATCTGACTACTAGATAGCCCTGAGAGGGGCACTTATCTTTGTGAGAGATGCCTTGCTGTGACTTCAAAAGTCTGTAATTTTCTTATCTAAGAATAATAGAGCACAGTTATGCTGAAATGCCAGCATGACAGGGATTATACTCACGCTGCTCTTCTGTGATTTATGTTACCTGTGAATGCTTGCTAAGTATGGTGGAGTCCATGAGTATGAACCAGCCTGCCACAACCAGGATGCAGCCAGCGTCCTGCATTCCCACAAGGAAGTATTTCTATGTCATCCCTCTGTGTATACTTGGAGCTAGGTTAGACTTCACAAGACAGTACAATCTTTTCCAGGCTCCATTCTTTCCTGGGAATTTGACCCTGGTCCACCATCAAAGGTTTAAGCCTTTTCAGGGTTATCAGCAGTAAATCAGTTTTTTAAAAGTTAAGTAAATCAGCTGCTCTCCCTAGGAGAGTGGTAGTAAGTGTTTATGGCCTTGAGGCATCCCAAAACTGCATCACTCCTTCAGCATGCACTGCAGTAGCAGAGCTAGTGGTGCTGGCTGTCTCCTCTGCTGGCCCCTTCTCCTTCCTGGTGGCCTTTGAGTTCCAGCGGGCTCAGAGTGCATTGACAGCCATCTGTTCTTCTTACCTTATGGGCAGGAAGGTTGGCCTCTGCCTGCTGCTCGTGCAGGCTATCAAACACATAGAGCTTGCCCGGTTTCAAGGTAGCTTTCCAAGGCCCAAGTGCATGGGGCACTGCAAGGCAGTGGGGGTTAGTGAACACACAGAAATGGCTTCCAGATCTGGGAAAAGCTGAGAGCCCTGGTATGAAAATCTTGCACAGGCATCTTTGTGTGGCTGCTGCTGATGGGATACTGGGTGACAAGGACTGCTGGCATGCTCCAGGAGAGGCTTGATATCAAGTTATGACAGGACAGCACTCACCTCACGCAAAATGATGGATTATGACTGGAGGAGGAGAAATGGTGTTCTGCTTTCCCTGCAGAGAAAGCAATCACTGAGTAAAAAACCAGTGTGGGACTGGGCCCTGATTGCCCAATAAACCATGCCCAGTGCCCCAGCCCTCTAGTGTGACTAGTGAGAGTCGCTGCCAGGAAACAACTGCACAAATGTAGCCAATGTGACTCTTGAACCAACAAAGCAGTTGCAGTCACCAGCTCCCAGTTTCTCCTTGTGGGCTCACCCCAGGAGCCAGCCCTACAGGTGGTCAGGTCTCCCCAACACATCATATTGCTCAGCACCCTGGCAGCTAAAAATCAAACGCAGGGCCCTCTCCCCAAGAGAGGGATGGATGGCAATACTGTCTCTGCAGAACAGATGCTGAATGCAGCTCCCAAAATGGATACTTTACTTGCCAGAGCGTCACCGTGCCACCATTGCCTCCCTGCCATGAAGGACAACCCCCTGGGCAGTACTGAGTGCTGGAGGGTCTTGGGTTTTGCAGTCCAAGATAATATGGACAAAATATGTTGTGCCAGTATTTGGTATCAGTGGCCCATGCCATCTTCACTGTACCATGTCTTTATTTCTGAAAAAAAAACACTAAAACAGGAGAAGCCTTCTTATTTTGAGGCAGAGCTCGTTATCTGATCCCTATTATCCTCATTTTTACAGCTACCTGTTCATGGAGCCACTGAGGTTATAGTGAAAGGGAGCATGACAGTGGGGGCCACAGTTGAAAATGGCATTTTTATGTAATTCTAAGCAAATTTTTTTACATGCCAAATGGTGAGAGAAAACGTCCAACATTACCTTGTATTAGTTAGGGAAGCCCAGGGAGGGATTCAGACTGTGTAGATGTTCCCTCTGCTTTCTTGATTATTTTCTGTTAGATACTGACATGTACAGAGTGGTAGCACTGGTTTTAAAATTGCCCTGAAACTCGTTTCCTTGAAATATATAACAGAAAGTGTCTTTAGCCATATGGTAGGAGTGCATCCAGAAGGTGCTGTGGACATGCTGGGGGAAAACCACATGGCAAGGTTTGTTCTACTGGGTGCTGGGGAAGCAGGAGTGTTTATAGCCATCCCCATCCTCCAAGGTGGTTTCTGACCTACGTTTCAAATGTTTCATCAGACCATTTCTCTTAGATCTGTTATCTTTTATTTGCTAGAACAAATAGAGCTCTGAGATATCACCTCACAATGATTACGCAGCAAACAGCATTGACTCCCCAGCTGATGATTATCCAAGATCTTTGGAGTGTGGCTAAAGTTTAAACCCTGGGGGAGAGCAGGAGTTTGAGCGGACAGCGCTGTTACCAGCTGAGGGGTCTCCCTGAGGCCTTGTATCCAGCCTCCCAAACAGCTGTGGGACATGGCATGGTGGCAGACACTGAGCTGCTGGGAGTTGCTGAGTGGCAGTGGCATGGCACTGCACAGCAGGAGGGCACAAACCCCCGGCAGGGTACCAGGGGCAGGGCTGTGATAGCCCATCACAACCTCCATCCCAGCTGGGTGCCTTCACTGCCTTCTCTTGCCACCCAGTGTGGTCAAGCTGGTGCCTTCCTTGCTTCCCTAGATTTCTTCCCCTCATAAAAAGCTCCCAGCACTGCCTCTCTTGCATAAGGCAGATTGACTTCTTTAATATTATTATTATTCCCTAAGTATTACCAATTACTTTTTTCTTGAAAATAAAACTAAAAGCAGAGCTTCCAACTAGAAGGAATTATGTACTTACATAAAGGTGTCAGCTTTTAGATGGAGCCAAATTGCATCTCCCAGGTGATGCATCTAACCTGATCTATCACACACCTGTCAGTGACACAGCTAGTACTGAAGGGCAGATTTGCCCTGTGTGCCCAGTTTTGTTATTTATCTGTGTTACATTTCTGTAACCAGCAAGCTTGATTTTTGAAACAGCAGAAAAGATAGAAAGGCTCTCACACCCTTTTTGAATCAGAACCCCGGGAGAGGTAATGTCAAAATAATAGATCTGCTAAAGAAAAATTTCCTCGTTATCCATCCTACCTTGATTTTGTGGGAAAGAGGTGGGAGAGATGGAATACGGATCTGTACAAGTACTTGATTTTTCATTGTCCTGGTAACTTGGAACTCCCTATACTTTGCCGTACTGGAATAAAATATTTTTCCCTAACACAAACAAACAGTATCAGTCAAGGTTCTGTTTGGGGATTTTCAGGCATCTCTTTAAACAAGCAAGCAAATTACACTTAGTGTCAGATGGGTAAAACAATGCTTCAAATACCCTTTTCCAAGTGGTACTGGTGGAATTCGTTAGTAGTTGAGCTTCCTGCATTTTGGATAAATGGCGGTCTCCTGGGGCAGATGGAAGTCCAGAGTGCAGCAGGTAAACAAGCTGGAACAGATCTCAAGGACGTGTCCTGAACAAGGAGCACAGGGTCATTCTCACACCCCTGTTCTTTGAATTAATGAGCATTTAAATATTTGATACCATGTGAAGCAAGTCCATACAGAGTGACCTTACAGCAACCTTGCTGTTAGTTAGGATGCTCTTATTGAAGAAAGGGAAGATAAAATGGAACTGAACAAGGTCTTCTCTCACATAAAAATTCCCCTTACAACTTGAATAGAGTCAACCATCATTATAAACTCTGATAAATTTCCTGGCTCACTCTGCTTGCGTTACTTCAAAAGATTAGTTCAAAATACTTGTGAGACACACAGAATAATTTTTTTTTTTTAAAGACAGGGTTAAAATAAAAAAACTTAGCTGCCTTGAAATCCTCACCCTTTTCCACTGTGTTCTCCTTTCAAATTCAAGAAAATTCCTGCAAACCAGTGTCAAATGGAAAGAAAATAAAAGTACAATAACACAGTAACAGGAGCTGGGAAAGCAGCCACAGTAAAAATTGACTTGTACATTAATCCAGGTCAGTATAGAAGCATAGTTGGCTATTTAAGGCTTCAGGAAGTCTTTTGAAAGAGATATTTAAATGAACATTCTGCTAAAAATCATGAACTTTCAAGACACCCACTAACAACCCTTAGAAGAGGTATTTCAGTGTATCATTTACCAAAGATCTCACCCCTTTATTGTGATGCCCTTTCTACAAATCACACTGATAACTTGTAGTGCAGTCTGATATCCCACTGTACTGGTTTTGGCTGGGAGAGAATTAATTTTCTTCGTAGAGCTCCTGTAGTACTGCTTTTCATTTGTGACCAGAACAGTGTTGCTAACACAGGGATATGTTACTTATTGCTGAACAGCAAAATTCAGAGGGAAGGGCAGAACGTGATGCTGTCCCAGAGCGTCTTCACTGATTTCTCAGACATCTTATTTGGGTGTTTCACTGAGAGTATTCTGACCTAGGACAAAAGAAGAAGAATACTTTTGAAGCATCTGAATGGAACAAAAACATTCTTGATGTGATGTGGTTTGAGGAGCAGTAAAATAATTTGAGCTAGAAAGCCTCCAAGCAGTGAGGGTCTGCTGTAAATGCAATTTGAGGCTCTCTTACTGCATCAGCTGAAGTTTGAGATTAGCAGAAAGGACAATGTGACTCAATATGTGTCACAATATCATGTGGAAGAAGGAGACCAGCTGTTATTTTTTAAATTGTTTCTGGAAGAGAATGTGCTGAACGTACTGCTCAGTCTGAGTTTACAAAATTATCTGCTGTGTGTTAGGGAGAAATACTCTGAGGAATGTTTGCTGCCCTGGAAGGAATTTGTACCACGAATAAATCAGCAGTTAGTACCACCAGGTTTCATTTCAGAGAGAGCCTCCTTTGGAAGGCCCTGCCCCTCAGATAACCCCTCTTTGTTTCTCTCCCACATCTACCTTTTCCTGCTGTGCTCTACAGCCAGATTAAAGGGTCAACAGGAATTGAAATACTCCACAGTGCCACCCACTCATCCAGCAGACTGCATGGTTTTTTGTTTAGAGGAGTTGGAGTTTGACAGTATCTACCTAAATGCATTAAGTTTGTCTGCAGAGCATTAGGAAAGAAATCCAGGCTTTCAGAGGGAAGGGAAATCTGCCTTCAGCATATATTTTTTTGTTTACTTTGGTAACAGAATTATTGGGGGGGGGGGGTATTTTTCTTTATGTCTGGCTCTGTCTGCCACCACAGATAAGCTTCTGAATCACAGTAACAGAGGAATGGCTGACATTTTTCCTGGTGTCAGTGAAAAGAAAATAGGAGAATTGGTTTGTTATCTTTATTACCAACGGATGACCAGCTGCTTCCCAAGAGGCACCAAAGGCATAATACCTTTCACAAAGCAGAACCATTTAATCTTTCCTTCACAGAATTACAGAATTGTTAGGGTTGGAAAGGATCTCTGGAGATCATCAACTCCAAACCCCCGGCCAAGGCAGAGTCACCTAGAGTAGGTTACACAAAAATGTGTCCAAGTGGGTTTTGAATGTCTCCAGAGGGGGGGAGACTCCATGACCTCCCTGGGCACCTGTTGCAGTGCTCTGCCACCCTCAATGGAAAGAGGTTCCTCCTCATGTCGAGGTGAAACATCTTGAGTGTTAGTTTATGGCCATTACTCTTGTCCTGTGTCTGGGCACTGAAAAGGGCCTGGCACCATCTTCTTGACACCTGTCTTTAAGATGTTTATATGCATTATTGAGATTCCCTCTCAGTCTTCTCTAGACTGAACAGGCTCAGCTCCTGCAGTCTCTCTTCATAGGAGAGATGCTCCAGACTCCAAATACTGGCCCTCTCCGGTATCTCCTTGTCTCTCTTGTTCTAAGGAACCCAGAACTGGACACAACACTCCACATGTGACCTCACTAGGGCCGACTAGAAGGGGAAGATCAGCTCCCTCAACCTGCTGGCCACGCTCTTCCTGATGCACCCCAGGATACCACTGGCCCTCCTTCTGTGCAGGAAAGCTCCTGCCCCACTGCCTCGGGACCGAAACCGAACCAACAAAAACACCAAGTATTTTTCCTAGAACTGGAGGAATCCGCCCAGGGGTGTGAGGAGGAGGCGAGCGGTGCCCGAGGCCACCAGGTGGCAGCCCGTGACCGCGCGTCCGCCGCCTGCCGGGGATGCGGGCGGGGCGGCCAAGCCGGGCTGCGGGAGGGTCACCCGGCGGAACGGGGTGCCGGGGACACCTCTGCCAGGGACGAGCTGCGGAGCGGCCGCGGAACAGCCCTCGCACGGCGCGCCACTGTCGGGGAGACCGCTCCAGCCCCGTTGAGTCTGAAAGGTTTTTGGTTCGGTCACAAACACATCTTTAGTGGCATTAAAATCTTACCAGTCGGGCTCCGTAAATGCCATGGGAACAAAGGACAAGGTCCTGGACTGCAATATAGCCTCTCTTTTTTAGTGCTTCGTTTCGTGTGGGTAACAAATCCCTTCCAAATTATAGCGATTTTTCCAGCTTGGTCATTGATCTCTTAAATAAGACGTTCTCTGGCAACATACCAACTCTTTCCTGCTCTCAAAAGATGAATCCCTTAGGACTCTCTTACACCATTTTTCTTTCAGAAGTTTTGACGCATGCCGTAATGAAAAAGAAACAGTACTCAACCTGATTAGTAGAACTGCAGCTAACAAACAGTGCCCTGAGGAATCAGCACTCTAATCATCAAGTACTGCCAGAGCCACGTCTCCATCCCCATTTCCATCACTCTTCTTCTTCTCAACTTCGCACAGTTTTAACCTGAGATAGCTCTACCCATGTACTGGGCTTCTACAGGTGATGAGTCAAGCTACAAGAGAAGAAAAAAAGGCATCCCAGCATGGCAGTTCACTGTGTGGTGGTTTCTGTATGGGTGTCATCCTAAATCGAAAGGAACAACCTGCCAGTGACATCTCTAGAAAAGGACCTATTATGGATATTGATTTTATTTTATCAGCGAAAATTAAGAAGAGATTGGGAAAAAATACTGCACAACACAGCACAAGATGTCACCTTGTTAAAAGAAAAATCTTATGTGCTTAGCAATATGTTTTCCACCCCTTTTCTCTGTCCATGCTTTATAGTTTTTCCTCAGAAGGAAGTTATTCTTTCAGTGGTGCTTCTTTCTTTTTCCACCTCACTATTCTGGAAGATTTGTAAGAGGAGACTAGCTTGACCTAGGATCAAGACTAGACCCATTTTGCCACGAAGGCACTGTTGTGTTTGCTTCCTCAGGGTCCTCTTGGTAGTTTCCTCAACATCTTGGCAAGGACACCATGACAGAGTCCAGGAATTTCTTTTCCTCGTGGTCAGAGCCCAGCCTGGGATGAGAGGCAAGTGTCATTCTAATGGGAGTTTCTGTAAATCACATCAGTCGTATAAGGGAACATACAGAATTACAAAGTAAGGGATAAACTAGTCATCCTGTCATAACTGGATACTCTGGCAAAGAGCAAGGCTGCCACTGTCCTAGGAATTTATTTTTATGGGTACAAGCAATTTAGTTTTTGATTACTCAGGTCACAGTTGGAGTTTAGACTGCAGATGACTGACCACAAAAACAGCAGGATGTCTCTAGGAATGAAAAGAGAGTGCTCTCTATTTTTGAAGAGTACTTTTTTCCTTCCAGAATGACTTCAGAAGAAGGGGCCTACCTGATATTAGGCAAAACTTTTTTTTTTTTCCTCGCAAAAGCAGTCTGCTCATGTGGTCAGCAATCACAAGCTGTATATCACTGCTTAGAAGCACAAGCTGGTTCATCTGCCTGCTCACTTCTCTGGTTTCCACCATCTCCACATGGCAAACTTTCCCAGGCCCTTACTTCTGGAGTGACCCCTGGGTACTCTCATGATTAAGTCAATTCAGCTCTCAGACTAAAATTCAGAAAAAAACGTGTCTCAGATCCTAATTGTTTTGGGTAGTGAGTAAAGAAAGGGAGAAACATCCTGTCCTCATCCAGGGTGCTGTGCCCAAACCTGACAGGCAGCAAACACCTCCTGCAGGTTGCCAATTCTCTTGTTTGAGTCGGAAGGAGACCCATAATATACAAGGGAAAAATCTGTTCTGGTGTAGGGGCCACAAAGTGAATGTTTACCTTGTGTTTGAAAAGTTGATTCATCCCAGCAAGAGGAATTTCATTTGTGGACCCACTACTCTAGGCAGTAGTTATCCTGCCGCAGCCACTGAGCCAAAACCAACTTTAGTGAGCATGGTGTCCTTTTTGGAAACAGCACAGTTACCTCCAGAGAGAAATTACATGCAAAGCTCCAGCAGAGTGGGTTGACAGGAGAATTACACAAGCTCTTCAGAAAAAAGGACAGTGTGTATTCTTTCCTTCTAAAATTTGAAACCAAAAAACCCAGCGTCTCCTTTGCAAAGAGCTCTGTAAAGCAGGATGTCCCGCAAACAGTCTTGAGTAGGCACAGGGGGAGCACATGTTTTATGTCAGCTACAGTTTAAAAAACAGAGACTGACTCCAAAAATATTATTTCAGCCTTGTTTGTTCTTGAGTTACTGCTTCCCTTGGAGACTTAAGCATAGGACACTGCAAATACCAGTCCCCTGTAAAGCAGGTATATTGAATTCCTAAGAGACTTGCTTTTCTATACACTGCTGCTTTCTGTTTCTGTGTTTGATTTGCATGACAGTCTGTGTCCATCACCTCCTGAGAGTGTATCCTCTCTCCCTCCACACAACCTTCCCTTCTGTTCTTTTTGCAGCTCACCATCCCTCCATGACTTTTCTCCCTTTTACTTACATTTTTGCCAGGCGACTCCTCCAGCCTACCCCCTTCCCTGCTCCTGTTTGTTAAATGCTCAGCTCATATTCTTTCCTCCCGTTCAGTCACAGAGATGGGTCCCCACACAGCTCTGCCCTTCTGCTGTCTCCTCTTCCTTGCATGGTTCTCCCTGGTGCAGCTTTTCTACCTAAAATAATAAAATATTTTTCCTACATAAGGAAGTCTTTGCTCCTCACACTTCTATGAATGTACATGCTGTGTACTACCACTTTCTCCTCCTGGCTGAGAAACTACTTCTCCTTCCCAGGCTTCTCCTTCCCTTTCTGTCTGCATTCCCAACACCAGCCAGATATGCTGTTTCCTGATTTTTCTGTGCCCTTTCCACTGTGTTCCANGTTCATCTGCCTGCTCACTTCTCTGGTTTCCACCATCTCCACATGGCAAACTTTCCCAGGCCCTTACTTCTGGAGTGACCCCTGGGTACTCTCATGATTAAGTCAATTCAGCTCTCAGACTAAAATTCAGAAAAAAACGTGTCTCAGATCCTAATTGTTTTGGGTGGTGAGGAAAGAAAGGGAGAAACATCCTGTTCTCATCCAGGGTGCTGTGCCCAAACCTGACAGGCAGCAAACACCTCCTGCAGGTTGCCAATTCTCTTGTTTGAGTCGGAAGGAGACCCATAATATACAAGGGAAAAATCTATTCTGGTGTAGGGGCCACAAAGTGAATGTTTGTTTACCTTGTGTTTGAACAGTTGATTCATCCCAGCAAGAGGAATTTCATTTGTGGACCCACTACTCTAGGCAGTAGTTATCCTGCCGCAGCCACTGAGCCAAAACCAACTTTAGTGAGCATGGTGTCCTTTTTGGAAACAGCACAGTTACCTCCAGAGAGAAATTACATGCAAAGCTCCAGCAGAGTGGGTTGACAGGAGAATTACACAAGCTCTTCAGAAAAAAGGACAGTGTGTATTCTTTCCTTCTAAAATTTGAAACCAAAAAACCCAGCGTCTCCTTTGCAAAGAGCTCTGTAAAGCAGGATGTCCCGCAAACAGTCTTGAGTAGGCACAGGGGGAGCACATGTTTTATGTCAGCTACAGTTTAAAAAACAGAGACTGACTCCAAAAATATTATTTCAGCCTTGTTTGTTCTTGAGTTACTGCTTCCCTTGGAGACTTAAGCATAGGACACTGCAAATACCAGTCCCCTGTAAAGCAGGTATATTGAATTCCTAAGAGACTTGCTTTTCTATACACTGCTGCTTTCTGTTTCTGTGTTTGATTTGCATGACAGTCTGTGTCCATCACCTCCTGAGAGTGTATCCTCTCTCCCTCCACACAACCTTCCCTTCTGTTCTTTTTGCAGCTCACCATCCCTCCATGACTTTTCTCCCTTTTACTTACATTTTTGCCAGGCGACTCCTCCAGCCTACCCCCTTCCCTGCTCCTGTTTGTTAAATGCTCAGCTCATATTCTTTCCTCCCGTTCAGTCACAGAGATGGGTCCCCACACAGCTCTGCCCTTCTGCTGTCTCCTCTTCCTTGCATGGTTCTCCCTGGTGCAGCTTTTCTACCTAAAATAATAAAATATTTTTCCTACATAAGGAAGTCTTTGCTCCTCACACTTCTATGAATGTACATGCTGTGTACTACCACTTTCTCCTCCTGGCTGAGAAACTACTTCTCCTTCCCAGGCTTCTCCTTCCCTTTCTGTCTGCATTCCCAACACCAGCCAGATATGCTGTTTCCTGATTTTTCTGTGCCCTTTCCACTGTGTTCCACTCAAACCCCACTCTAAGCAATTTCTGCCAGAGGTTCACCCTTAACATTTAATAATTACCTCGGCCACTCAGGTTGTGTCTTCCTCCACTTTCTGATGCTGATTGACCACTTTTGCCTGAGAGAGTGGAACATATTAGCTTGGAAAGAAAGAAAGAAATAGGGAATTTATCAGTGGGGGAAGAAAATGGGTGACCTCTGAAGGGTCTGAACTCTTTAAACCATTTTATATACTCTTCCTACTTTCTCCCAAAACAAATCATTCCAAAATACTAGGGTAGGACTTTAGTTTCTGAGACCCGCTGAGAGCAGAGACCCTCGGGCTGCTCTCGTAGGCAGACCCACCCCAGGGTGCAGAGTCTAAGTGTGGAAAGGAAAGGCCAGTTTATCAGGATCCTGATCAGACCCTGAGGATAAAAATCTCTGGAGCAGTGAGGCTGAGGTAGGAGCACAGAAGCTAAAGCTCAGTTCTCAAATAAGTAACTGAAATGTATAATTACACAAGAGCACTGAATAGAGGTTTCTGTTAATCTGTGATCCGATAATCTTCTTTCATTGCCACTTAGCAACAGAATTACAAACTGAGGATGGAAAGCCAGCCTGACTTAAAATTCCTCTTTGCTGGGCAGAGATGGAAAAAGGTCCCTCTCCGAGCAGGCACAACAGGTTTCCCAGGTACTGGGAATTGTGCCTTTCAGCAGAATGTAAGTACAGATACCTGAATTTCAAGTTGCCCGAAGTACAGCTCAGTAGGGCAAATAACATTATTTATAAGAATTAGTAAATTTTACTAACAGAAACACGAGATTAATCCAGACACATGTGTCCACAAACTCCATTAAAATCTACATCATCAGAAGAGGGAATGTGAAAGAAGGGACCATTGGGCCAAAACTGCTGCACTGGAAATTATTCTTAACTGGTGGGTCTAACAGCAGTCATCATATTTTTGGGAGATCCACTCTGTCACAGAGATGCTCAGGAGAGGTGCACAAGGGTGTTATCCTTCAGCAATGATCCCTACCCAGAGCCACTGGCCTTCACTATCTTTGAGAGACACTGTGCACCCAACAGAGTGCCAGCATACCTCAGGCCTCTCCTGGGTTCGGCTATTTTCATAAACATCACAAAAGAGGTAGATTTAGGTGCCTGCTACCGTGCTCTTTATATCTCAGCCTCTTCTTTCCATCTCCTTCTTACCTTTTTTCCCCCTCTTTTTCTTACCTTTTTTGTTTTCTTGTGCTTCTTGACTACAGAGTTGACCAGTCAGATAAGGCATCATCTTTTGTAGTGCTGCTGTGAGACTGGGGCAGAGAGGCAGCTCAAAGACCTGCCAAAAGCTGCTTAACAGCCAGGCTCAGCCACATCTTGGAGTGCCAGGTGAGACTGCATGGCCTGCTTGGCATTCAGCAGATTGTTCTCCAAAGCCCAGCTTGGATGCCTTTTCCTTTGCACATGTCATGACCCCCAGAGACAAGACTCCTACGACGACAGCTTCCTCCCAGCTCGAGCAATTTTTTCCCCATACTGTGGAAAGGACGGGCTCCCATCCCAGTAGTGCTGCCCAGCAGCAGAGGAGAGAGGGGAGGTATTCCAGGCAAAGGGCAACAGACCCAAGGGTGCTGTTAAAATGAAAGTTTAAATTAATATTTACATTTTAAAGGGATTTAATTTGCTTTGCTGGCTTTATCTTCAGCCAAGGACATGACTTTTGTTTGTTTGTTTTGTTTTTACAGTAATGTTTTGCTCTGAAACTGAGCAGCCAAGACCTGCCTGTGCAGACCCATGCACCCTTTTTAAGAGAGGTTTGTTGTACCATAATATGGCTCTGCCTCAGATTGCTGGAGTTCTTCATTCCTAGGCCAAAAAAAAACACTGTGGCAGGGGTCTGTCCAAGGATTCCTCCAGAATTCCATGGCTGCTGGGTGCCCTGCTATGGGCCACGGGACAGTGTCCCCTCAGGAAGAGGTTGATGGGCAGCAAAAAGGAAGGGCAGAATAGGGCACTCTGTTGCCTCTTCTCTACTGTTTTGGGCAGCTGTACACAAGGAACAGCCAGAGGAGTTCTGCCTGTCAAAAGCGCCCAGGGGCTTGTTTCTCAAGGCAATTACACCTGTGCTGGTAGATGTTATGAGAGCACTCATGGGCTTGTGCAGGAAATAAATCCACCATCCACAAACCAGCTGGATGTATGCAGCACACAGATGTGCTTGCACTTCAGGCAGAGAGGGTAAAAAGTCTCATAAGCCATGTATAACTCAGTGCTTTCCTGCACTGAGATCTGCCCAACCTCTGCATGGCAACCCTGGGTATAAAAAAAAAAAAAGACAAATTGCTCAACAGAAAGGAGTGTGACTAGCAATTACACACTTCTGCTGTTTACAGCCTTCCTCACATAATGGCACAAAGAAAGGGCAAAATTAGTATGTGTTCCTCTTTTCATGTGACTTTTTGTACTTTGTGGAGGAACTTTAATAGACTCATCAAGCTGATACTAATAAAAGATCCACAGTTCTGTCTATAGTCAAATATTCCCCAGATAATAGTCGTGGGCCGGAGTTATTTGCTGGTTTTTCCCACCTCAGGCTATGCTTCTTTCATCATTTTTCAAAGACTAAAGCACCTACTTGCTGAGTGTCATCTTCAAAGGAAAAGCTAAAATTTACTTCTTCCTTGCCACCAGGAGCCCAATACCTAATGATGTCAAGCTCACTGGAAATCATCAGTACAAAGCAGTAGCCCACAGTGCAGTGAAGTCCAATACTGAGGACAGAGGGAATCTTTTAAATCACAAGAAGGAGAGCAGAATAAAGGAAGTCATTCACAGTGCATGAGTCTTTTGTCCTTTACTGAGGGAGAATGCTAGTTATCAAGAGTGGGTAAGGATTTTGATCTGACATTTCAAAGCCTTTTGAGGCATCCATGCAATTCTAAGGACTTGTCTATTTGGCCATATTTGAGAGTTTAGGCAGAATGTGAACATAAAGTGTGGCAATCGTTCTGCTAGGTGTGGACAAGCTGCTGGCCTCGGTGCCTTCTCTGGCCTACATGAGAGGGATTAAAATTCTTTTGAATCACGCTTAGAGGAGAAAATCACAGAGATGAAGGGGATTAAACGAATTTAGTTTACCAGTACATATTTACCTAAGCTGGTTGCCAGTGGCTCCAATATTGTGGGCTGTGACGGACTTTCAGGAAGACATGGGATGCTGTGTACTGCATCATGTAGTTGTGAAGGGACCATAGTACTGCCTTACAAACAAGGAGGGCACTTCCTGACCTCCTTAAGGCAGCAGGCCTCATGTTCAGCCCAGATCAGCTCTGTGTGAAGGCTGCGGTGATGAGTAGCAGGAGTGATCTGGTCTGGGAACTGCTGTTAGAAAGGCAGTACAACAATCTCTGTTCATGCTTGACCTCCACACCTCATGAGAGTGAGCACTGGGAATAATTCCCCAATTATTCCCCAATTCCATGCTCATCACTCCACTTGCAGAGTGTTTTTTTTTTATAAAATACTTAAAATCACTCTGTGGACTGCAGGTTTGTAAAGCAAGCACTTGGGAGTCAGTAACTCAAGCTTCCCACCTCTTTGACCTGAGTAGGGGCAATAATAATTTTTCTTAACTCTAGCAGAGACCTAACTGGCTGCTGTAAGCTACAGTTTCACCCCCTGGACACGACACACTAGTGACACATAGAGGGTCTGTTGGATGAGATGGTTGTTGTTCTGCTTGAGCTTGTCTTAAAGACACAACAGCCTCTGCGTTGCTACCATTTTTGATAAAGCATACCTGGGTGCAGAAAATGTCCTGAACAGTCCAGAGACTGAACAGATTCTCAGCAGTGGTATGTGGGGGCCTATATACTATGTAGACCAAGAAATAGAAGCTAAATGCTCCCCAGAAAGAATATACACAGACACAGGGCAGGGATAAAACACACTTCAACTGCAAAAAGCAGATTTTGTAATAGCTGTGATTGTAGATCTAGAGCAGTGGCACAACAGTCACAGATAGAGCTACATTGTACGCTCAGCTGATTTTTATTTTATTTTTGTGGTACAGGAGGTGTTCTGAACCTAGTTCAGAGATAGTGAGAAAAGAAATTGCTATTTTTATCTGCAGCAACTGTTGCATTGAACTATTCACAAGCTTGCACTATATAAACCTGAGCATGTATCTGTTACGTGATTGGAATTCAGACTCCCAGCTTGGCTGGCAGTAGGTAAAGGGGGATATAACCACAGAGGCTTAATCAAGGAAAAGTATACACACGTTGCCTTTGTCCATCCATTTAAAGCAGCAATCTGCATTTGCCGCTATGTAAGGCACGCAGCAGTGCATGAGGAAAGGACACTGGAGAGTTTGTGCATTTACACACATAAGCAAGATTTTCCTTTAGAATACACCAAGGAATAACAGCCAGTTAATCTGCTGTTGACTCATGTACCCCACTGCATTTCAAAGTGTATAATTTATTTTTGTCTGTACAAAACTAGCTCAGTGTAACATGCTGAGAAGCACTACCTCAAAGCTGCTCCTATTTTTTTAGTACGCCTTCACTGACTATTTTCTGCCTGGATCATAGACCTAGCTTTCACATCTGCTACAGGCAGAACTAGCAAGAGCTTTTGGCTCAGATAAGCTAAAAAATCTACAACCAGTGGCTTGTCTACAATAGCTATTAACACTTTTCTTCTGCTGGTTTCACATCACAAAAGTGGCTAGCCCTTAATTTTTTCTCCCTGAAATGTTGTAGCATACTTTATTCTTGTCTTTAAAATTGAGGAAGAACAAAAAGAAAAAAAACAAAACAAAACAAAACAAAACAAAAAAAAACAAACAACAAAAAAAAAACAGAAAAAAGGAAATACAGATGTTATTAATGTATTGTACATAGAGTCATGGTCCCTTCCCTTTTCAAATACCTTTTTCTTTTATTCCCTTACAAGATACAGTGCTGTTTCCTCTCAAATCTATTTTCATGAGGCATTCATTTGGGTTTGTCAGGCCAGTGACACTGGTCAATGTGCTTGGAAGCTGATGCCAAAGTTCAGTGGAGCCCATGGAACTGTGTTTATGAGATAAAATGGTTAGTATAGCATTTCCTCAGAGCTCTTGGCAGGAAGCAGGCACCAGTTCAATTAATGAAAGGGAAGGCATAAATGTGTGACTGTCACTGTCACTTGGTAACTTCCCACTCAACAACATGCCCAGGGGACTTTATTGCGGGGCACGTGGGGATCTTATTACAAGGTGGGACAGACGGACAGGAGGGAGATGTGGCCTGGGTATGACACAGAGTGCAAAGGCACTTATGGGCACACCAGCCACAGTTCACATGGAAGCCACATCCATGTGAGTCCATGTGGTGATCTGCTTGTACCTGCAAAGACCTCCACTAAACAGAGACTTGAGTAATTCAAATGACATTACACGATGATTAGCCATTAACCAGTGGCTAATTTGGCCCTGTGCAAATTTGCAGAAGCTTTTCAAGAGCCTACCCAGGTGGCCCTGCATGGTGGAAAAACAGGCATTTCCTCACACCTATTTGTATTCAGGTACCAGAAGGAAGTGCCCTAGACTCAGCATTTTACAATCTTAAACAGCAAGATGATGAACAAAGTACATAGCTGCAATAGCTTAGCAAATATATATAACCTAAGAAAAGAACATAATTTAACCCCCAGGACCTCTTTTTGTCATTGTAGCTGGAGGAAGATTTTCATTGTCATGTCTGCTCTCAATTAATCATTTCACATTCTGCAGTCCACTGAAAACAAACTGATAATTGATGGAAATTCACTTAAGAATATCATACACTCCCAAAAGAGCCTAACCAAGACCCTAGGAAAATAGTGACCTCTGCTGAGGTTTTTTTTGCTATCAGAAACATTTACATCATGTTGTAGATTTATTATGTACGTCTCACTGGAAGAATGGCACAAAAATAAATATAAAATATAAACCACCTAATCATTTTGCTAATAGACAGATTGACCTTTAGAAACATCGATTTCATGGCAAGTTCCAGCATCTTTCAGACACAGGAAATATTAAGGCTGGCACAAGGATATTCAGTTAGCTTTGTGCATAAACTGAATTAGGTTTTTTTTTTTTTAAATCACTTGTCTAGACTGATAGATTAGTATGTAGGCATGAATACATATTAAAGTTGAATAACAGAAGTTTGTTTCTGAGCGATCACAAGACCTATAGGGGTAGCTTATGAAGTAGTAATGATCAGTGCCCAGTGACCTTGGAGTTTAAATGCTTCAGAGCAAAAGCCTGCTGAGATGAGCAGGTGCCAGGTGAATTCATACATTACAAATGCCCTGAAGCAAGAATCATCTACTTATATGTTTCTTTTTTTGGACTTTGAGCTATGTCCCAGGATGCTCCTTGGACACAACCTTGGAATGACAAAAAACCCTGTGATTTTATACCTCAAGACCAACCCAACCCATCTGTCTTCAAATTTTTTTGCTAGCAGTACCCACATCCTCATTTTTGAATTAACTGGATTTGATTTAAGATACAAAATAAGGATGTTGTTCTTATTTTTCTGCATAAGACCAGTAGCGTTTCGTTATTTCCAGTTAAAATAGGCAGTGTTAGTCCTATGAACAAAGAAATCTGAAAATG
This sequence comes from Mystacornis crossleyi, assembly GCA_013400655.1. Lineage (NCBI taxonomy): Eukaryota > Metazoa > Chordata > Aves > Passeriformes > Timaliidae > Mystacornis > Mystacornis crossleyi. Next base: position 11,451 of record VYZQ01049463.1, on the reverse strand, counting down.
ATCATTAAAACTCAAAATACATACATACTCCTCAGTGAAAATGAAAATTAAAAAGGCTGATAAACATGCAAACACCACACAATCCTGAAATGCCACCATTTTTAATGCCATTCTTTACAAATTGAAATTCAAGCTCAAACATGGACCTCCCTGAGCACATTTATTAATTAGAAAAGCATTATCCCTGGCTTTGCAGAGAGGGGTAATGTTATATAATTAGCAAATAGTGGAAGCAACAGAAAGTTTCTCACTGGCTTCAAGCAGTTACTGCATTGAGCACTCTCCTTATGTGCCAGAGCTCTGCCACAGCACCTCAGCTGGCAGACACCTGAAGTAAAACTCACAGAGTTCTTGACTCTAGTTCAGAAATTCAGGCAAACTCCTTTGAGAGGTAATCTCAGGCCTTTTCCTGTAAGTCCCTATGGAATGTTACTCCAAAGAAGTGGAAAAAAAGGTGTCACATTCGGGTCTCCATATTATAGAAAGGATTTTTTCAGAGCCCAGGAATTCATTAATTCTTTGAACAGTACTAGGGAATTCTATCCAGATTAATGAATGGCTTACCATCTATCAGGCCCTTTCATTCCAATGTCACAGGAGAAGCTTACAGGTTTTTATGGTCAAAGTCAGGTATTCCAGGCTGTCTGAGCATTTTGTCATGTTGAAGCAGTTGGCTTTCTAAATAAAGTCAAAGAGAAGGGAATGCAGCAGAGAATAAGGAGCTTATCTATGTAAAACAAGCCTAAGTGTGGGAGACTACACAGAAGAGAGAGAAAAATACTGTAGCACAGTGGGAAAAATCCCTGACATAAACAAGAGTATTAGCGGGACATGTTTGCTCTTGACCTGAACACTGTAATGCTTCCAAGCAGGGAACATGCTTTCATTAGAAATAGGCATTAATCCTAATTCTTCAGAGATGAACTTCAATTGATTTGGAATTCAGATAAGCCTTAAAGCATTCACATATTTGAAGATTATCTAAATTTTTCCGTAACTGGAGGTCTCACAGTTGTTGGCTTCCATAAAGCTGAGGTTACTGGGCACACATGGGGTTCTCGGCCATTCTCTTCTCCAGCACCCTAATCACCCTATATGCTGGGAGACCACCCCTTCTCCTGGGTTTCACGTGTCTCCTAGATCCCACAAACTTGCACTACACAGCCTTATACTATCTCTGTTTTAGCTACATAACCCTACAGCTTCTTTCACATCAGGATTCCCAAAAGCCCTTTTCTGTTGAGTTTTCAGTAACTCTGTTTACTCTTTTCTTACAAAAGGGCATTTATGCTACTGCTCTGTGCTAAGGCTCTGTGTTGCACCACATTTCTTGTGGCATGTATCCTGCTAGCAGTCTCTGGGAACCGCCCTCTTTCCTGCTCTTCATGGCAGCTTTTCTGCTTCTTCAGAGAACCAATTACATCTCAGAGCTCAGCCCCTTTTCATTTCACCTTCTCTTATTTTTTATCCAAGGTAAGTTATTCAGTTTATAAGCTTCAGAATCCCATGCTACTTTGCTGCTTTACAGTAGAGAGGGTATTTGTTTCAGGATGATTTATATTGTCTTTGAGCTGGATTATTACAAAAAAAACAAATTACGTTCTTTTACTGAGTTCAACCTGCGATACGTAAAGCACTCTGAATGTTGACAGTGATTGCAAGGCATTATGTATTCGGTGCCACAGCCTGGTGGTTTCATGTCACCTGAGCAAATTGACTGACCCCAGATCATCCTGAATGGCAAGAGAAATGAGCTAGTCAGCTTTACTAAGCTTGCACCA
>VYZQ01049460.1:16311-31790 GCA_013400655.1 Mystacornis crossleyi | reverse complement strand
AAATACAAGATGATTATCTTATCTTCAATTTCACTAACAACAGGATTTTTTTAAACATATGTTTATTCTTTAAAATATGTTTTTCTAATTGTAGAGGAGTGATCCTCTTATGACAAAAAATCTTTTACCTTGAAGTGGTAAAGAAAAAAACTCTCTAATAGAGGTTCCCACAAATTGAAATTAGCCCTGAAGGAGTTCTCCAGAGCCATTACAGGAAGCAAAGGACAGGTTTTTTTACCTGATTACTTGTATTCTGAAGAAAAATAAATATAAAACCCCTCCATTGCTCACTCTTATATAAAAAATGTAATTATTATTTATTCATTCCTCATGCAGAAGATTGTTTTTGCCAATAGGGAAATAAAATGAAGCACTCTGTCCCAAAGAGTTTATAATTCATATTTGCATATAATGGATGGGAGAGGGATAAGTAAAATGAAAGAATAAAGGCTACAGAAAAAGGTCCCTGCGGGCCCTTTGGTTTATTTTGCATATGTCAAGGTAGTATGACAAATAAGCATCCATCTGTGTGTATGTTGTATGAAGTATACATAGTATGAAATCCTAGTTATGGTCCACCTAAAGCTGTGAGAAGATGCGCTCTGACTGTGGGCAAAGGACTCACAATCAGAGGGGAGAAGCCACGAATGAGTGACAATGAAAAGCCAGTGGAAAAAAAGCACACAGTTGATTGGGAGCAGGAAGAAGAGTAGGTGGGAATAGGAATGCATCCCAGGAGCTGGTGTCACAGGACAGGGAAGCCTCATCCCTGCCATGCAATTTAGCTGGGGGAAGATCTACAGGCTGTGCGTGCAGATATGTAACTTCCCCAATGATGGTCTCCTTCCTGCTGTTGTGGGGAATGGTCTCACATTCCTCATGCTTCCCAAGAGCCCAGAGCCATCTAACGTTGACAGTGCAAAAAAATGGTGATGCTGAGCTCAGATGTGCCAAGGTGCTTTACAGAAAAGGATCTCTTGGAGCAATTGTTAAAGGTTCTTTCAGACAGAAAGAATAAATATGTTTTACATCTACTAATAAAATTAAATAATATAACAATGGTCAAGTCACACACGGAGCACTCAGTACAATATTCTTTGGTGACTGAAAAATGAACAAAAATTATTCCTTCTGGCAAACCAAATGAAAAAGTGAAAACTAAATACCAGAATATTTCTTCTACAGCTGTGCAGGCTTGTTTCTTTAATGAGGAATCCCTTTCCTCTCTTATGAAAGAGAGCTCATGAGAGCCAGGAAGCCAAACTTCATTTCAGAAAAATACTCCTGTATCAGTGAAAAGGATAATTATGCACACAAACCCCGGGAAAATAAAAAAAAAAAAAAAGAAGAAAAAAAAAAGAAAAGAAAGATGGCAAGAACAACAAAAAACTTTCCTGGCCATGTTGCCTACAAGAGCAGACATCTGCCTTTGCGTTTGAAAATGACCAAATAATGCCAGTTGGCATTTTAGGTTGGCAAAATGTGCACAAGTAGGGCACAGTCTCAGAATGGTTATTAGCCCATTGAAAATGTAATAAAAAAATCTGTGCGCATGGATGGCTTAAAGATATTTAAACATGATGATTAAATGTAAAATGACTGTAGTTTAAGAGTCTGTTTCGGTGAACATATTTAGTCTTGTAAAAGTTCCAGAGCAATGAGGCTGCTTCCTCACTTGTCGTTGTAACTGGTTGTGTAGACAAGTGAGGGAGGTCTGAACAGGCAACCTGGGATTGCACGGGCATCCCAGGATTTTACACGCAACTGAGTATCAGACCAGAGGAATGGTGTAGATAGAAAAGGTGATTTAGCCTTTCTGTGCCTAGCAGGGAAACAAGCAACAAATGCCTTTTTGGCTAGGCCAAGAAGGAGGCCTAGAAGCCCTTGCCTGCCTATGATAATGTCACAGCTTCCAACAGGGTCTGAAAAAGCAGATTTGTAATTGCTCACCAGGGGTAGAGGGAAGGGACAGGCTTCTCTCCTGGACATTGGTGCTTCCCTGCCAGGCTGAGGCAGGCACCTTTGAGCAACTGTGTGTTTGTGACCTCTTCTGCTCATCAGTCTCTTTGAATACTGGGGGTTTTGGAGAGGGGTGTCAAGAGAAGAAAAGGCACTGGTCGCCATCCAGCTGACTCTGTGAAATTCTGGATAAGGACAATGACAGTGGTTGCCTCTCCCTCAGCAGTCCAGCAGTGACAGCGTCTGACCAGGGCACACTGTTCTCCAGCTGCCCACACCCTTGAATTGGAGGGTATCCCTGAGGGCAAAAGCAGCTTCTTTTCTATATTTTTGGGCAGCCGTGGGACTGTACAGCCTTAAGAGATGGGAGAAGGGTGCAGAAGTGAAATATTCCATTGCCTTCAGTTGCCATCACCCCCTGTTGCACGCTTTCTCCTGTTGTTCCTGTTGGACATTTCAGCTTGCTTTCGTGGCTCATGGGGAGTGCACGGCGGCACCTTCCCCATCAGAATGCAGCCGCTGTGCTGTGCCCTCCCTGCTTCGCTGAGAGCCCCAAACCAGCCCCCAGAGGGATGTCCAGCAGCAGATCCACAAGGGGTGACCTTCCTTGCACACCTGGACAGAGGCACTTTCTTTTCCCAACTGTGTGATGCAATATAGAGCAGAAACCCATCCTTGCCCCACAGAATAGATCCTAGAAGTCAAAGGGCTCTCTGCAGTTTGCCACCACCCAGAACACTACAGTCTCTCATTGGTCAGCCAGAGGCTTCTGAACCACATGAAATGCCATAGCAACATCTCTATAAGATATGGGAGCAATTTACTTAATTTTCTAGCTTATTCTCTTGACTAATGCTAAATTAATTTATTTTAATGATTTTTGATGAAAATAAAAGCAGAAAACAGTACAATGATACTTTATAATTAGACTGCAATCTTGTGCTTTTCTCCAAGTGCTGCAGCCTGTTTCTGAGATGCTGAATAATATCTGCTTTCAGAGGCCTGAAATTATTTCTCAAGACACAAATCAAAATAATTTCTCTTTCAGCCTTTCTTGTGTCTAATGTTTTTCAATTTTATGCAATGTTCTTATAAAGTAATTAATAAACCTTCTTCGTTTGAACCAGCCCTGCAAAGGCAATTTGGATATTGGTCAAAGTATATTAAAACATAAAACACTATTAGAAGTGCCCATCAAGGAGCTGATAGAGATGTTTGGCTGTTGTGCATAGTATTGATTTCACTGAAAACTGTGAAGTTGCTGATTTATATAAAATTAGTAGAGCAACTGAAATGGAAAACTGAAATTACATAGAAAAGTCATAGTTATGGAATCAAGTGATTGCTGTAAACACCTGAAGAGCAAAAGAACATTCTCAGATCATGTCAGGTATACCAAATGTTAATTCAGAGGGATTGACAGAGGATATTTCACTCCTGTAAGTGCATTTGAAACACAGCTTATTTTAAAAAGATCCTTTTTTTTCCCCTAATAATATGTAATTTCTTTTTGTTCCCGTTTTTAAAAACTTAAGTTTTAAAACATATTTGTCTTCAAGTTTTTCCTTCTTTCTTCATTCATTCTTTACTCTCTTTGAAGAGAATAGGAGTTGGACTTTGATGATCCTTGTGGATCCTTTTCAGCTCAGGATATTCTATGATTCTTCAAGAATGCAAAATTCGAAGTCTGAAATATGCAAAAGCAGGAGAAATCACAAGAAGGATAATAAAAAAAAAAACTCTTAAAAAAAGACAATCTCACACCAAATCCCTACCTTCTTTCATTGAACTAAGCATGGAGAAAAAAAATCTCTTTTTGGATGGAAAAAAATGAAATAGTTCAAAAAAATTAAGGGAGCTAAAAATGTTCATTTTGGGGATTTTCATTTTTTTTTTTTTTTTTACAATTATTAGAAAGACCATTTTTTACTTTTTTTCCTCTTTCCCTATTCAAATCGTGTAAGAAGCAGATTTTTTTAAACTAGTTTCATTACTTTGTGAGGTAATGGTAAGCCCTGGCACAGCCAGTTAATCAGAGCCCTATTCAGTCAGGCACTGCATTCACTGGGACAAAGTTGCTTAATTTGTAAATCTGACAGTAAATAATTTGGGGTTTTTCAGATTGGACAGAAAGGACATAAGAAGGACAAAACACGAGTCTTTTGACAGACTCCTTGTAGGCAATTCAAGGGCAATCCTTTCACTGGCAAATCTAATCATTTAACATCAATCCAATTTAGGTTCTGCTGAATATGAGGAGTAAGAAGTCACTTATATGATGTGGAGAAAAAGAGCTTTTTCCATACCAAACATCAACTCTTAATAATGAGAAGTAAATTATTGTCCATCTTGTCTGTTTCTAAAATTTCATGCGCATAATGCTGCATCAGTTTACTTGAAATTGGAGATTCTGGTTTTAAGTGATATTGTGACACTTGCAAATGGGTGGTGGCTCTGTCACCATTACTGACCTTATCTAAAAGAAAAATAACCCAAACCAAACTTCTCTGTAATGCGTTTGCATCTTATTTTAAAAAAGTTTAAGGAATCTAATGGCCATAAGGAATGTGTGGTTCTTAGCCAAGTCTGTCTGTCTGAATAGACTGTTTGCACTGGCATTTTCTGAACATTCTGTCTACTGGCTTGGATTGAACTGAATTTTAGTTCCAATCATTATTCAGTTAATGAAAGAAAGAGGTTGTTGTTTGGGTCTTTTTCCTCTTCTAAGGCTTCTGTAGAAATGAAACCTTCTGTTGTGCATAGATCACCTTAAGGTGTATTCCTTACTTTTTATTCTTGACCTCTACCACTCTCCTACCCTCCTCTGAGGATTAGCATAAAATTTCGTTGACGCCTTGGCTTTCTGTTGATCTTTTCCATGGGGACAACCTTCCTGAACAAAAATTTTGAAAATACAAGCAGAATTGGTTTCATTTCAGGGATTAATGACAATTCTAAAAAGATCAATAAAAAATTGTTCAAGATTGCTTAACTGCACTAAGGAGCATCTGAACCACTGACTCACTCCAGGCTACCACCTTCTGCTGAATAATTTTATATGAAAGTTATTTAAAATGTGACCTACAGTATCCCAAAGTACCTCAGGCTCATCTGCTTTTATATTATAAGCATCCCGTTTCTTGAAGACAACATAGTTATGCAACTTTTGAACGAGGATGAAAAAAAAAGGTTGAGGCAAACAAAGTGAAAATACAGCTCTTGTGTCCCTGGAGGAAACCTTACACAGAACAGGTAGCCCNCAGGTAGACCTGATCATGTCAAATAAGGCACTTATTTGCATGCATGTTATAAGGACTGAAATTTGGCAGTGGTAGAAATTGGAAGTGCTGTCTTCTCTTTTCAGATCTGTCTTTAATATGCAGCATTCTCTAAATAGACGATATTAGCATGTTTCTAGCCTCAAGAAAATTATAAAGGGAAACTTGGGTATTCACTGCAAATTATTTCCTGACAGTGCAAAGGTCTCGGATTTTTTTGGCACCAAAGTACTTCTATGCTACCCTGTGATTTGCCTTTTCCTCTTGGTAATTCATAGTGACAGACTTTTAAACAGAATTACATCCCCCTAAGCAGTTTCCCGTTCTCCGGTAATGAGCAGGACAGCACAAACAATAAGGAAACATGACTGGAATACAGACATGGCTGTCCTTGTTTGTCATCCACACAGAGATAGGTGTTCAGCCTTTTTTTCCAACACTGAAAGAACCCCCTGTGCCCTCCATACACTTTATTTCAGAGGCAAAATCAGTGTGTTTGGGAACATGCATAAAGAGGGAAAAAAGTTTAGAAAAGAAACCCTGAATAGACCACTGTTTCTCAAAGGCTGAAGGTTGCTGTTCTCATGAGATCAGACCTTTAAGGCAGCTCAGCTCTTTCACAAATCTATTGTTCCAAAGCCAGAATGCTCTTATTGTGGACATGTATTTTATCCAGTCTCCTCATCCCTTATGTCTGTGCTATGAGTTCATAATGGTGAGGCAATATAGCAATACACCTTTTTAAAGAGCTTTGGAACAGAATGCTGTACTGCCACCCATGGCTGTAAGAGAACAAAAAGCCTTTTTGAGCATTGAGCTCGCTGTGGGGAAAGAAGGAACCATTGTCTTTTAGGTAAAGAATAGTTAACACATAGCCTGGAACATGCCATATTTATCTTCCTGCAAAATCAGCATGTCTATAGGGAAGATAACTGCATATTTTTATGTCATTTACATATACAAACACTTTTCATGGCTCTGAGAAAGAAAAAAAAGGATAAGCCTGCAAATATCTAGAAGCCCGAGCCGCAACCACAGACATTTACTAGTAAAGAACTATTACGTGTTTTGTGTTATTTTGTATGTATATTCCTCATCTTTTACATACCATAAAAACAGAAAATAGTAACAGATTATGAAGTGGTATAGCTTCATCCACTTCCACCTACTTCCATGATAGGATTTACTGCTATAAATTGATAAGACAGGTCTGACTCTAGCCTTAAACCTTTTCACCTTGCTTCCTCCTCTAGAATGAAACAGTTTTTCTGTGATGCCAGCCAACTATCTGAGACAGCAGTGAAAACTGCAAGAGAGAATTGATAATTAGCCTCTGTGGCTCTATTGCCAACAACCTTTTAATCATCAGAGATTCTTTCTGAAGAAATTGGTTTTCACCCTTGTTGCAGAAGAGGAAGGATCTGATTTCACTCATAAAATTTATAAGACTCTATGTCATTAATTTATTTTCCTTTTTCTTACAATTATCCATCCTGCAGCATAAGATTCAAATGCGAACTTATGGTCAGACACATACATGCTATGGATTGCATTGCAATAGTATGGAAAGGTCACATATGGAAGAAAGGAGCAGGATGGGAGCGACTGGCACTGAAGCATCTTCCATGAGGAAAAAATTAAGATAAAACTGTGAGGTAGAAATCTGGTTTCAGATGGAAAACATGGAAGTCAGACTCCCAGGCCCAGGTCTGAATAAACACCATGGTGCCTCATGATCAATTTTGAGGCCCTTGGTCCTCCAAAGCTGAACCCAGGTCTCTGAATAAGTCTCTGTTATGGTGAAAATTTGGTCCCTTACAAAGAGAACTAAAAGGGAGGGTTAGTTTGAGTTAGGAGCTTTCTAAAAGTTTACATTAATGAAACTTTGAGCCTCATTTTCCAGGTTCTTTACTCAGCTCTGCACTGAGATGTCTCTATTACAGATATGCAGCCCAGAAGACTGTCATAAATGTTTAATGCTGTTACTCTTCACTTAAAAAAAGATGAAAAAGGCACACTGCTAGATTTCTGTAGTGGGTGAAGTGCAAGGCTAATCTGTTTCTTTAAATCCTGGAGTCCTTAGATCCTGAACACTAGTGTCTCACCTAGACTACAGGTTAGGCAGGACAGATCTCCTGTCATATGATTAACACAAAGTCTTAGAACCATGGGATACATTTGGACTGGTTTTACCACACTTTTCCCCTCCTTGCTCCAGAATCAATGGCCAGTTGAAGATGACTGGACCCCAAGCCATGTTTTTCCTGACCCACAGAAGTTCCCTCCCCTCCCCTTCCCTCTCCTCCTCTCCCTCCTCTCCTTTTTCTTCAAAAAGAACAAAGTTTGCCATCAGAGGACATGTGGACTTCTGAGTCACAGTGAGCCCTCCAAAGTGAGAGAGATCTCTATAGGCCACCTGGTCCAACTCTCTGCTCAAAGAAGAGTGAATTCTGGCTCAAGGAAATCTTGCTTGGTTTTGTCCAACTCTGGCTAAGGTATCTCCAAGCCTTTCTGAGCAGTCTGGGACCTCTCAGAAAGCCACATACTTCTTGGCCCTGTTGAGATACACTAGTTCTGCTCTGAGACTGCCTGCCTGCCTCCTTGGCAGGAACACACAGAGGGAAAATCATCCAGCCTAAAATCTGGATGTCTGACCTGGACCTCAGAAGGCTTCAGTCTGTGACAAAGAAATAGGGGCTTTTAAAAGTGAATTGTGTTCCATTTTTCTCCTCTTATTATAGAGGTTGCAGCCTATTTAACTCCTCAGAGAAAAGCTCCTTTCCGAGGTTCAGGGCTTCCAACCTAAGCCAAATGAGAAGAAAACACCGAGCACTTCAGCTTGCTTGAGAGCAAAATGCAGGCAGAGACATAATTAAAGCTAGCTGAGGAACATTTTAGCTATTTTGGTGAAGTAATGTGGCAGCAAATTGGAGGAGAGGCTCTCAGGATTACCATTTTGAACTAGAATTGAAACTTGAGAAAAAGACCCAAGTAACTCAGCACTGAGATGTAGTTTGTTTCACCATTTTTAGTTAAATGTCTGCTAGTAACTGAAGCTTCACTTTTTCTTTCAGTTTCAGAACCACAGATCCACAGAGAATATTTGCTTCAGTTCCCTCTTTCATATTTTATGCTAAGATCAGGGCAGTAATTTAAAAGTGCATCAAGCAAACAGAACATGTGAGGGATGTACTTCCAAAACAAACAGGACATCAGGAATAATTAGAACTTCTCACTCTTTGGCAATAAAATAGTGATAAGCAAAAGGTGTTACTCTCCAGGCAGCAGTGTCTGAAGCAGCCTTTCCAGACAAACAGAAGGTTTCTGCTTGTTTGCTCTGTTTTCTTCAAAGCGCTTAGCTAGGTTTATATTCTCTTTTCTTCTTCAGCTGCCTTTTCCACACTCGGTCTTATCCCTGACAATTTCCTTTTTCCTTCACAGCTTAGATCATTCATATTTCTTTATCCCACCCTTTCTTAGAAATTGCTCTCCAACGTCTTGTTTTGTTCCTTAGCCAGTGTTCTTATTTTCTGTGTTTGTTTTCTGCTCTGTTTTTTCCCGCTTTGCTATTGCAATTTACCCTTGGTGAGCTCCTGTTACCTAACTAACACAGCCAGACAAGGTCTTCCTCTGGGAATCTGCAAAGATTCCTCCCATTCTCCACTGACTCCGGGGTGAGCAACGGAGTTACTGGAGTTCAGAGACTGGTTTCACTAAGACCCTGGAATTTAGAAGCAAGCTGGGTGAGGGGAACTAATATTTCTTGCCATACAGACTATTTGAAGTTTAATCCCTTCATTCTACTCTTTTTCAGTTGTATCCTCCAGCTTTCTCTAGATTTTTTTCTTTAACAGTTCCTACATCCCTTTTAAGAGTGTGCCTGCACAGACAGCAAAGCCCCCCTCAAACCTGGAATGGTTTGAACACCTCAGGTCTGAACATAATACCTTCTTTCTTTGAAGCATTTCTCTTTCAGAGCTTCATCTCTGGCCCTGCAGCAATACTGGGACATGGCAGGAGAGTCTCTGAACTCTGCTACACTGCCCACATTAGAAAAGTAACTTGGAGGAAGTAAGAGCATCTCCCGGCCTTTCTGCTCTCTAATATAATTCAGCTACATAAGTGAGGCCTTTAAGTAAAAATGTTGCTCTATTTTTTCCTCTCTCAAATGCCATCTATTTTGCCTAATATTTCGGAATGACCCAAACTCCCATGTGTTAGTCCATTTTTGAGCTGCTGGTCTCTACCCTTTATGCCTACAGAAATGTTTTTTGTCCTACTTCCACTTTTTGTCCTACTTGCATTGCAAAAGTTAAAAAGGCAAAGGTTGTACCAAAAAATTATAATCTCATCTGAACTCATATGACCTATGCTGACAAACAGCCATCACTCCCTGCTCTCATCCTTGCCCACAAACCTGCTGAAGATGAGCAGGGATACCAGGAGCACCCTGCCAGCCCCAGCTCTCCAGAGTCCCTGCTGGCAGCACAGTGTGCTCAGTGCTATCTGCACCTCATCAGTCATATCTGAGAACACAATAGCAAGAAAATAATCTACTCAGGAAGTGTGAGAGGGGAAGAGGCGTTTTTATATAAAATTAGCCAACAAAAAGTTCTCAGAACTGCATGACTGAAGTCAATAGGAAAGCTGAAGGAGTTTAGCCACAGGAGGTTTCCCCGTTTCTAGGAATAGAGAGCACCAGGCTTTCACAACATCACATAGGGCTTCTGGGGCCCTTCTAGTCCCAAAGGAATCACCTATGACATGGTCAGAATGTGTCAAATCCTGTATTATGTAGACATGGATTTGAAGCACTCAAAACCAGGATGGGAATTCCAGAGCTGCTAAACTCAATTCTTGCCAGATCCTACTCCCCACCCACATTCCCTCCCTCTCCTCCTTTCCTGAGAAGGCTAATTCAGACGCTTACAACTTAACTGTTTATGGGTTGTTTGCAGGTATGAGGACTGAAAAATCACCACAGAGAAAGACTAGACGCTCTGGGCAAGAGCAGCCTTGTAACAAGCTAGAAACCAAGTTCCCTTGGAAAGAGAGGAATCTCCAAAGTAAAAGTTGGGGATACCTCTGTTCCCTCATTATACTTGGATGCTAAGCTACAGCACAAGCCTCTAATGTGGTTTAAAGACAGTCTTTATTGCTTACTGAATTACAATTCTAATAGCAGCCTTGTTAATTTGTCCTTTCTGTTGCAATTCTAGTCAAAGCAATCTTTGCTAGCCGAAGGCTTGCCCAGGGCTGTCATTCCTAAAAATCCTTCAACAGTTTTCACAGGTAACCAGCATTCACCAGAATTCAAACTGCACTCCAGAAAGTGTGATGGTAAATATGTCAGGGAATTTAGGTTTGCAAGAAGCCACTAGTGTCATCAAGCTCAGGTCCAAAGCTCTGTATTTAGCCACCCCTGCTCCAATGGGACTCCAGTTTTAAAAATACTTAAATTTCTTAAATTCCCCTAATCCTCTTAAAACTATTTGTGGGACAAAACCCCAGATCATAAGAAAATTTCTATTGCTGTTCAGCCTAATTTATCCATCACTGAATTATTTTGCCACCGCCCCTGTCTTTTAGCTTAAATATTCCTTTTCCCCATGGTATTTACAGACAAGACCAAGAGTTTCTCTACAGAGAAACAGGCACTGGGCTGCTTCAAAGAGACACTCCTGTAGTCACTGCATTTGGGATGTGTTTAGACACCTACTATCTGGGTCTCACCTAACACAGGTGCTGTTTGTAATTATCTATGTTCTTTTGGAGGAAAGAGGGAAGGAGAACACACACAGAAAGAGTGTAATGGCCATCCCTTGCAACAGTTTGGCTTTTGTATTAGCTTCATATTTTTTGCCAGGGATGTTTCTGTTGGGTTTGATTGCTCCTTGTGTCTCCTGCAGTTCCTTTTCATGTTCTGAACAGGGAGGATTTTGGATGGCCAGGGCAAGCAGATACCCATCAGCCCTCTACCAGCCACTGCCCTGTGCTGCTTTCCCACTGGTGAGCAAAATATCTCAGATCTGGCTGCTCCAGTAAAAACCAACCAACCAACCAACCAACAAAAACCTCTAAAATAAGAAAAGAATGAACACCATAATATCAAAGTGCCCCACCACAAGTATTCCTGCTCAGGACTTGCCTAACTTTAGGAGCACTCCAACTCATTAGAAGCCTCCCTGTCTCACCTGGGGTTCCCTCAGGCACCCAGAAATCTTCCAGTGTGCATGACAAGGACCTTCTCCATCCTGACAGTTCCTATGTGATCTCTTCTACCCAGGAACTGGGCAGATCCATGCTTAAATCTTCTACAGTCTGAACTATATTCTGAGCTCTCCTAAGTTTCTCCTGTAAGGTTTGGACCCCTACAACAGGCACTGGGATAGTTTTGTTCATAAATTACCAAGCTCACCACCTCTTCAGTGTTAGAGGATTGAGTTCCCCCTCTATCATCCCTCTTCCAATCAATCTCCCTCTTTCCAGGAGCATAGCACAAGCAGCAAGGGATTAGCTGCTCTGGGCAGGCAGGCTTCTCTTTCACAGCCAGTGCTGAAGTTCCGCCAGGCTGCAGAATGACACAAATACAGGAGAAAAGCAACACAGTAAGCCTGAAGCTCTGCAGCCTCCTGAACACGCACTCACCTGCGGCAGGGAAGTGTCGGCCCTGCTGTTTCCTCTTGTCTGCAGCATCAGCTCAGCCCACATTTATTTTAAGCTTGTGTTTACTTTTGTTGTTACTGAGAGAACTCGCGCACTACGTTACCCACATCTCATCCCACCAGATTTACCAATTTTTTTCTAACATCTGCAAAGCAGTTCACTTAGTTTTTGTTTCACCTTGAGCAACATCCAGACCACTTATATTCCATAAAAACTTCTCCTGCTCCTTGGTCTCCTCTGCACAACTGTATCCATTCCCTGGGTTTGAAAGCTCTTGTTTCCTTTTGCCAAGAAGATTTCTTCAGGCCCATAGCTGTCAGTGAATCTTTCTCTTGATCTAGCTAATTGATTAACATAATGAAGTTAAACTGAGAACAATTAGTCTCAAGATGAGTACTTGTATTTTTTTAGACCCATGGAAGGCTTTGTGGGCTGCAAGCCTTCCTATTTCTCCCCACAGCCATGCCACCTGGTCTGAGAAAGATGTGTATTTCATCTCACTCCTGTGTGTGAGCCCAGTAGCTATAGTATGGGCTCATCTCAAATACACAATTTTCAAGTCTGTTTCATAACTTGATGTGAATTTTTGGAGAGGTGGATGGAAGAGATGGCAAGAGGCAGCTATTATTTTGCCTGGCAGAGAGAAGGTAGAAAACAGGCCAGCTGCAGGTAGTCAGGGTGGAAAACTGCTGCTGTGCCATTTTAGAATTGGCAATTTGCAATCGGGAGAGACATTTTTTTCTATCTTGCCAGCTGGAGGCTCTTGGCAATGTGGTTATGTTTTTAGAAACCAAACAAATCAATCTTTCTTAGTTTTCCCCAGAGTTCTGGATTTTACCTCATGAGATTTGATCCAAAGTATTTTATTGCATCTGACTAACAAAAGTTTTATTGAAAATGAAAGAGGACACAAGAAAAATAGGAGGAGGTATGAGTGTTCATCCGTATTCAGCAAATCAACCGCTTTGGAACATATGAATTCCAAGTGGTTTTGAATTTCTTTATTTTTCGTTCATGAAATAAACCATTTCACTCTGGCACACAGCTACCACTCCAGGTTAAGTCTCTGTAAGGAAGTGCAGGGGTTTGAGTTGTTTTGTAGTACTGTACATAAAAACTCTATGCCTCTTGTATTTTGTGAGCTTTGATGTATGGTTTGAACTTACGATATATGCCTATTTGTTCAGCCATAGAGCACTAGTTTTGGCTTTCTATTTTTAAAATGTATTTTAATGTCTGTATTATTTTTCTCTGGAGATTATGCAGACCATGATTTTCTGATTGAAATGGATTGAAATAAAAGGCTTAAAGTTTAGGCTTCTTTTTGGGTTAGCATTGGTGTTTATGAAAATGGAGACTGTTTGTTTTGGTCTTCATTTCAGAGAAAAATTAGCCCTCCAACTCATACTGTGTATTATACCTACTGAGGTTTGATTTCAAACCCTTTTTGTCACCTGTCCCATATCCATAGCTCAACATAATGTAGCACCAAGTCAATAAAGCACATGCTGAAATTTGAGCATATGTTTTAAAGGAATTTACTTATTGGAATATGTGCAATCACATGCTTTTATACTTATGTGCTTTACTGAATGGACATGAAGAGTAGACTAAGTACAGCATCCCAAAACATCTACTCTCAGGGCAATTAGGTCATGCAGGTTTATGGAACTTCACAGAAAGGAAAAAATTACAAATTCAGTCTAACCTATTCCCAAGATCTTTTCATTGGCTTTGGAACAATGCAAGATAGGAAGGTATTTGTAGGATCAAAACATTCATAAAAGTACTTTGCAGATATTCAAGTTCAAAAGTTGTTGTTCAGATAACTATGGTGCTGTGTCCAGACGTCAAAGCCTTTGAAAAAAAAAATTGAATGATTCCACATGAATTTGTTGCTGAAGTAAGAGGTTGATATTTCAAAAAAGAGCAACACCCAGCATTTGACCTTTTCAGCTGTACTGAAAACAGCAGCCACTTCGTATTACCAGCTATGGTGAAACAAAGGTGAAAAAGCACAGAAGCTAAAACTCTTTCATTTTAAGAGAAGGTAAGTCATATCCTTAACAGATAGGACCAAATTTCACAAGTCCCTGAGAGCTACTCTTCAAGAACATAATCAAAACTGAGCTATAGAATCAGAGAATCATTGAGGCTAGATAAGACCTCCAAGTTTATCAAATCCAGCCACAAACCTAACACTGCCAAGTCCTCCACTAAACCATGTTCATGTGTGCCACATCTACAAGTCTTTTAAATATCTCCAGGGATGATGATACAGCCTGGGAAGCCTGTTCCAACGTTAGACAATCCTTTCCATGAAGAAATTTTTTCTAATATCCAACCTAGAAAAATCCCAGCAAACACATCAGATATATGAAAGCACTTAATCTGATTAAGATTTGGATAACTGCTCTTTTAATTTTGTTCTTTCCAGTGGAAGCAAATTGCTACTAATTCTCTTCTCCTGTTTTCATGCAGCCTTCAGACATGAAACAAGTGGAGGGAGAGAAGATGAAAAATCAAGTGTATGTATTGTATCTTCCTTTCTGGATCTTCATGGCCCCCAGCAGTGTGATATGGAAGGAAAATTTTTATGCGATGAATCCTCTCCTGTAGTTTAAGTCGTCAAGTCATCATTGTCAAAAGGAAAATATTTTCAAGTACAGTTGCTAAAGATACAGAATTTAACTTTCGGAGCAGAATGAAAGACATGCTTTTCACTAAAGGCCTCTTCCTTGAGCTTGTTTAAAAAACAACTTCATTGCAAAATGCTGCATCATCTAAATAAAATATGAGGAACACAGTCATATTGATCCAGATCACTTCAAACTTGAGGAAAATTTGGAAGATTGAGTATTTTAAGATTTTAATAATACTACTGCCTTTTCAGTGTTATCTAAATTAAAACATTGGATTAGACATTTTCAGTTTGCCAGAAGAAATCATTCAGAACCTGTGTTCTGCAGGAACTACCTGCATCTTGGGTTTTTGTTCAGGCCCAGGATGAGAACTGTACTTTTCAGTATTTCAGAAAATGAGCTGGTGGTAAAATGGTTTCCGCTCTACAAGAAGATGGGTAATAAATGCAGCAGCAATTGTGTATCAAGTAAATGTGGTATGAAATGTGGTTTAGAGCTCCATAAAACAGATGGTAATGCTTCTCCTCATAATAAGCAGAGAAGCTGTGAATTTGCAGCTTGCATTCAGTGTCCAGGAATAAGAAAGACCCAGCAGGGCAAGAGAGAGTTACGATACTGCAATCACAACTGCTCTGCCAAATGAATATATAGAACAAAACTTGTTTCCATCAGCCTTGGGAGAAGCCCTCCATCTGTACAGAGGACTATAAAGAGAAGTCACATATGAGAGGAAAACAGAGGTTAGAAAAAAAAGGATTAATATGAAATTAAAAAAAAAAAAAATCTCTGAGAGCCTAATCTGCTTTTCTAAATCACTGTTAGAGCCAAGGTTTGTAGCCAAGCTGCTGAAGTTCCAGCACTGTGCTGAAGTACTGTGTAATTGCTGGGGGATCTCTTCGCTTCAGAGGTGCAGAGCAATATGCATTTATGCTGC
>VYZQ01049458.1:38872-49706 GCA_013400655.1 Mystacornis crossleyi | reverse complement strand
CTCAAGAAGTTAAAACCATGGTCCATCAATGCATGCAAGCTGCTGAGGAGCCAACTTGCAGCTACTACATGGTACATTCAACACACAACAGACTTCTGCTTACTCTAAATAAACAATAATGGTCACAGAAAGTATACATCCCTGAAAAGGGTCTGAAGAAGTAACACATATGAAAAGATGGAAAACTCTCCTATTTCCATTTCCAAGAATATTTGTAGTGCAAATAAGAAAATGTTGTTTTTTTTTTTCTTTTGTGATGCAAACCAGAAATTTAGTTTTAGGCTCTTTCCTCCAGAACATATACCCCCCTACATCTTATAAAAGGCATCCAGCTTTAAAAACAGTGCTAAATACTATAAGCTTTGATCTGTCATGAATTTCACTCCATCCTCCTCAATCACTGCCCAGTTTCTTCACAAAACAACAGTGAATTAGAAACACTTCCCTTCACATTGCCTAATAAACTCTTTTTTAATGTTCACTGCTCAATCTGTCAGTAAATCCACTTTCAAAGCTATCTCATAGCCTTCATAAATCCAAGTTTAACTCTTTTTGGTAAATTTACACGTGGAAAATATTCAAAGTGATTCTACTAAATTCTAAATCTACACATAGAGGATTGAGGATATACTACATTATGGGTGCCATTTATATTTACACTGCACAGGTTGACTTCATATACTGTATTTACACCAAACATTTTAAAACTCTCATCTCAATTTATAATATACTAGATCTCTAAATTCCAAACCTATCAGTACAATCCTGAAAATACAGGACTCAGATAGCTTCAATTTTTATATTACAGAACAATCATAACAAAAAAGTCAAACCAGTTGTAGCAGGGATGAATAAAATGCTTACAAGGAGAAGAACAATATCTGAAACATTTTGTGCATCAGTTTTTGCTGGCACAAATTAACAACATTTATTTGATGTTATTCTACTACTCACGATAAACCAGTGCAGTTTATGATGCTGTATCTCTCACAGTTGTTAGGATCTGCTATTGTTTGATGACTTCAGTGCCTTGTTTTGTGTATGTTTCTGAGCAGATGGAGGGTGAATTCTGATTTTGGTAATTAGTAGATGGGTCATTGAACATAATTTTTTAGTTAGTTAATATATTAGATTTTGAAAAATAGAGGCCTATATAATTATTAATAATCTTAACTACATTTTTCTGAGTAGGCAAGTTGCATAACTCATGTACCCAGCAAATGGGTACGTTCAGCTCTAGTCATGAAAAGCTCTTGCTTTATTCAGTACAGAAAGAATCACCTACGTGTAGCAAATGCCAGCTTGTTCCTTCTGAAACAGCTTTGTATTTTAAGATGCAAAAATATTTAAGAGATAGTCTTATTCTGTCATTCTCAGATCAGAAAGGCTTGCTTTAAATGGAGCAGAAACATGCCAAAGGTCAGACTGGGAATCATTAGCAGAACTGAGGGCAGACCCTGTATTCCTGGGCTCAGCCAAGCCCAGGTCTCTCAAGCAGCACAGTGCAGGATCAAGCCATAACAAGAAAACTTAGAGGTCACAGGCCATCAGTCCTCTCAACAATAACTGTTCCCCCACGATAAGGGAGGAAGATACATCTTTCTACTTACCCATTTCAGTCCTTCCTCTATCTTTTCCTTCAAATCTACTTTGTCCAAGACAGACTGCTGAGCTTTTCCCCCTCTACTAAACTCACCTCCAGGAGGAAGGGGAAGAGGAGGAGGGCTAGGGGGGAAGGGGAGAAGAAACCAAAACAACAAAGTAAAAATCTGCAAATAATCCAGAACTTACCAAAGCAGCATTACGCTGTATTCCAGAGCTTTGAACTACACAGAAAATGAGAAAGAATCAGCCATTCATCATTCATTGTTGCATCAGTTTCACAATGCTTAATGCAGGTCAGGGTAATTTAGACATGTTGAAGCTGCTCTAAATTATTCTTTGGACCTGGATCATTCTTTATAGCACTTAGGACTATAACAAGAGGTCCCTTTTTTCCTCAGTTATTTGGGGGTACTATGGGTCGAACACAGCTGAAGATCTTGAAGAAAATCTCTAGGAAGTGTCAAAGAACTCTAAGCATCATAGACGAAAAACAATTCAGACGTGATCAGAGAGCAGGGGAGTCTCTGAAACAGGGTGGTGGTTTTGCCTGTTTAAAGATGAATTTAGTTTCTGACAACCAGAAAATGTCCTTCAGTTTGGGTTGTTTCTTGGGGTCTAATTAAATTATCCTGGGTGTCTTTCTCTCTGTAATGCTCATCAGGAGGCTGACAGATTTGTTTCCTGCATCTCAGGAAAAATTGCATGCCTATGTCAGTGGACAAATCACAGTCTTCAGTCATGATTTCTAGAAGTATAACATAAATAAATAAAATCACGTAACTGTTTTCTGTGAGATCTCTCTCTTTTCTCCCTCTCACGTATACCGATTCCTCACTGGACATGAGGCCTATGCAAATGTAAAAAGTGACTTTAGGGATGCAAAGTTCATCCTGCTTGCTCTGAGGTTTTCAGACCGTCTTGAACAGATTATTCATGATTGTATGAAAGCCAAGAAAACAATATGGAAAGCAGACTGGCTCTGCACCTACAGCTGATGCCAACTTGGCTCTGTGTTTAGAGGCTGACATCATTTCTTGAAAGAGCTGGAACTACAAGTCAGTTTAGCTCGAAAAGAGGACACTCCATGAAACTGTGGGCAGGTCACATCATAGCATGCTCAGGCTTCATGGCACATTATTAAATACCTATGATCTAGAGGTGTGAGTGACTTTACCTTCAAACTCTTGATACTACTCTGGCATCAAATATATTCTGTACTAGACAGTTGGTATTAACTCCAAGTCTATAGTACCCATGTAGAGAGGACAGACAGGATACAGCAGACATGCAAAAATTAGAGAAGAGGCCCCACATGTAAAATGCTTTTTAAAATCAAAAATAAAGAGATTTTGGATCTCTACATATCCATATTATTTCCAAAAATTAATTTTTCCAAGGAGCAAAAGTGAAGTTAAAATCCTGAAAACTAATAGGAAGTATCCCTATAGTTAAACAGATGACAACTGCAGAGATGTATTTTAAGAAACATTCAAGATTACAGAAGATTATCCCATTTCCCCTCCTTTACTTTAAAAAAACTAAAAAGAAATAAGAGAAATGAAGAGTGAGTGAAGAAGTAAGCTGTGTGGATTGAGCACTCTGAAGCTGTTGAGGATATAATTTCTGAGCATTAGGGAATCGGCCTGATGAAAACTCTCATTATGGGATTCCAGGTCTCCAGGAGTTCAGAGGAACCTTGGGGCTGCTTTTAGATCCTGTACTCCAAGATGGCATTCCTACTGCAGCCCGAAGATGACCTTGGATACTCATAGGTAGACTGAGAGATAAGGTTGCTACATAGCCTGCCTACAGTGACTTCACAGAGTGACAGAATTGCTTATGTTGAAAAAGACCTCTAAGATCATCCAGTCCAGCTGTAGATTTAACACTGCCAAGTCCACCAGTAAACCATGCCCGCAAGTGTCGCATCTACACATCTGTTAAATACCCCCAGGCCTGGTGACCCAACCACTTCCCTGGCAGCCTGTTCCAATGCTTGGCAACCCTTTTGGTGAAGACATTTTTTCTAGCATCCAATCTAAAGTTCCCCTGGCTCAACTTGAGGCTGTTTCTTCTCAAGTCACCTGGGAGAAGAGACCAGCCCCCACCTCACTGCAACCTTACTTCAGGGAGTTGTAGAGAGCAGTAAGTTTCCCCCTGAGCCTCCTTTTCTCCAGGCTAAACACCCCCAGCTCCCTCAGCCTCTCCTCATCAGACCTGTGCTCCAGACCCTTCACCAGCTTCATCAGCCTCTCCTCATCAGTCTTATGCTCCAGACTCTTCCCCAGCTCATTTGCCCTCCTCTGGACACGCTCCAGCACCTCAATGTCTCTCTTGTAGAGAGGGGCCGAAACTGAACACAGTGTTTAAGGTGCAGCTCCACCAGTGCTGAGTGCAGATGGATGATCACTGCCCTGGTCCTGCTGATCACACTATTGCTGACACAAGCCAGGATGCCATTGACCTTTGTGGCCACCTGGGCACACACTGACTCATGTCCAGCCAGCTGTCGACCAGCAGGCCCGATCCTTTTCCACCAGGCAGCTTTCCAGCCACAACTGTTAGTGAGAATCCATTACAGAACAACTAGTCCACGTACCCAAAGAATAACAACCTATACTTAGTAATAGAATGACGAAGACATTGACCTAATTGAGCAATAAACTAACTTATGCCAGGAGAAGCCAAAGATTCTTAGGCACTTGGATTCCTCCTCTCATTCTCAATGTTTAATTCACCTTTCACGCGTACGATGATAGGGCAGGCGCTGGTCTGCCACATGCTGAAGCTCTCATCCCACTAAATTCCATAACAAAACTCCTGTTGGCTCATTGGATCAAGTTTCCACTATCAAACTGAAACAACACATCACTTTTTGAACTGTCCTAGTCTTTCCTCTGAAGAGAAGAAAGTTTCTTCTGCTTACCCACAGCTTCTGTATTGCAACCAATCTGAAGGTAATGTTATTACAAGCACTGCAAAACAAGAATGAGCGAATGTTACCTATTGTAGTAGCTCTCTAAGCCATTAATCTGACTCCACTTTTTCTCACAGGTTCAGTACTAAGCTGGAACAATCTAGCTTCAAGAAGATCATTCTGCAATGCCATCCATAGGTACTGCACTATTTCTTGTGTCCTGTACTGAAATATACGCTAGGACTTTTGGGGCAGATATGACAGAACTAGTGCCATAGTGACATGAGCTACCCCATGAATCCTCTCCTAGACTGTTGAAGGAGAATTTGATTGCACTAGTGGGTATAAATAATCCTGAACTAGCATCTCTTTTTACACAAAACACTTCCATGTCCAGACATTTCAGGTTTCAAAGCTGTGACTTTTTTTTTTAAGTAGGAAGATGCAGTTGCAGTCCAGACCAATGAAGCGAGTCAATTATTGGCAAAGAGGAAGGGATAGAGGAAGGGAAGAAAGATTCACAATGACTTTCTTCAGTGGATGGATAATAAGAGAAAATAGAGACATCCTTTCCTACAGAGATCACACACGCTGGCATGAAGAGATAGGTGGGGAGAATGTTTACAGAGGTGCTGATAGATATGACAATGATTTATTCTGGGATTGCACAGCAAACAGAAGAGTAGCAAGACCACCTTATCGCAGGCCAACTAGCAACAAAGTTGGATCTGTGTGAGGAAGGTCCCATTTTGGAGGTCTGTGGGAAATATGGCGATGCGGATGTAAACTCTACAAGAGAGTGAGCCATCCAACCTCAGTCCTGTCAAGGCACACGAAAGCAAAAAGAATTAACAGCTTTCTACACATCTGTAATAATGCTGCTGAATCAAAATTACAGCAGTCAACACCCACAGACACACTAGCCAGAAAGGAAACACTGAGCAAAAGAGAATGAAATAGAGCCCTAAGGACATTTTTGGTCCTTCTACAGCTGCAACAAGGGTGCCCTCCAAAGTACAGGCAGATGGGCTGTTCTGTAAAAACTGCAAATAATTTCTATCCACCACTCCAAACTGCATATATTAAAGTACATATCAGAACTACAAAATCACAAGTACTTTTGTTTCCTTTTTTTTTTAAATGTGGATCCTATTGTGAGTCATATCAGAAACCTCAGTAAATACAAATTATACGCCATTTTCAAATAATTCCTATTTCTCAAATATCTAGAAAAGGCATTTATATGATGGGAAATAAAGTCTTAAACGCCATCTGATACTTATTTCTGCTGTAACTGGCAACAGAAATGCATATCATATATGCACACACACAAACACGTGCACACCTATCAGCTTTCCATCTCAGAGTTTAATATCGATTCTATGTAAGACATAGCCCTGTGTAACATATAAACAGCTGTATTTCAGCAATATTTACAGCAAAGCTTTTATTTAAACTAAAATGATCTGTCAAGGTCCATGTCACAGTTAATACAGTAAAAATAACAGGTACTACTGTTCTCAGTTTAAGGCAAATACATATTTGTGAGTTGATATATATTTCCCCAATAAACACCTGAACAGAAACGTGTTTCCTTTCAGGCTGGATACAAACCTCAAATCTACTTGTACACAGCTGTTGAGGTAAACTGACTCTGCTTGCTTCAAAAAGAAAAGTAATTAAGAAATTGGGTAAAACACATGTATCAAGTTGGAGAATACATGCCACAGCATGCCCTAGTACAGAAAAGCAATAATCATTCCAGAGGGAAATCATTGCAGATTCCACCAATAAGGAAACTTTGACCATGAAGGTACTCTTCTAATACTTTTAAAAGGGATAAGCATATTGCAACATGTCTGTTGCCATCTTGCACTTTTGGGGGATTGAATTGTTTGGTTTTCTGTAATTTACAGGGGATTGAATTGTTTGGTTTTCTGTAAGTTCAGAAAGCTGTTGTGTAGCTACAGCTAAATAGAAGNGCTGTAACTGGCAACAGAAATGCATATCATATATGCACACACACAAACACGTGCACACCTATCAGCTTTCCATCTCAGAGTTTAATATCGATTCTATGTAAGACATAGCCCTGTGTAACATATAAACAGCTGTATTTCAGCAATATTTACAGCAAAGCTTTTATTTAAACTAAAATGATCTGTCAAGGTCCATGTCACAGTTAATACAGTAAAAATAACAGGTACTACTGTTCTCAGTTTAAGGCAAATACATATTTGTGAGTTGATATATATTTCCCCAATAAACACCTGAACAGAAACGTGTTTCCTTTCAGGCTGGATACAAACCTCAAATCTACTTGTACACAGCTGTTGAGGTAAACTGACTCTGCTTGCTTCAAAAAGAAAAGTAATTAAGAAATTGGGTAAAACACATGTATCAAGTTGGAGAATACATGCCACAGCATGCCCTAGTACAGAAAAGCAATAATCATTCCAGAGGGAAATCATTGCAGATTCCACCAATAAGGAAACTTTGACCATGAAGGTACTCTTCTAATACTTTTAAAAGGGATAAGCATATTGCAACATGTCTGTTGCCATCTTGCACTTTTGGGGGATTGAATTGTTTGGTTTTCTGTAATTTACAGGGGATTGAATTGTTTGGTTTTCTGTAAGTTCAGAAAGCTGTTGTGTAGCTACAGCTAAATAGAAGTTTGAATAAATAAATTTCGGAGTCATCAATCAACCTCTCATTTACTCATTTAGTGGGAGGCTGGATGTCTTTTATGAGTCTGGTGGAGCAGCACGGAGGTTAAGAACATGCTCCATCTGTTTGTTCACTGCTCAGCAGCACTCCCCGCTTCCCAGCGCAGGGAAGGGAGGTGATTCCTGCCCTGAGCAAGGAGGGAGTGTGCCAGCTTTCCGCTAGCACGGCTCCATTTGACCTCTCGCACCCCCGTTCTCGCAGCCTCCAAGCAGTGGCTGCTAATCACACCGAACTGCAGAGTGGGTTTGCAACAGTCCATAATATCAGCATATTTCAAATGGCAAGTGGAGACGTTTCTATGTCAGCACAGCGAGCTGAGCGGGTTCTGGTATAAGCAGAAGTGATATAACACGCCTCCCTGTAAACTGCAACGCACAGGAAGCAATCAAACACTCAGGACCAGATTCTCATCTCCCTGAAATGAACCGCTTTCCCTAAAAATGAACAGACTTACTGAAGCTAACAGCACATTTCATGGATTACACTGAAAGCAAGTGTAGATCTGAACATGCTAATCCACATTTGGATTTAGGAATTTGTGCTGACTTTGATTGCGCGTAGGCAGGAGATGGCCTTTTACCACTTACATTAGGTCTCAGTAGCTCAAAACCAGCAATGCAAAACAAGTGTCATGACCGTAATTTACTTCTTAGGAAAGGGAATTTTCAAAAAAGATTAAAGCAAAAAAAGGCGTCCATCTGTCAGACGTAGGCTTCTCATCTCTTGAAAGACTTGAGAGAAGAAATAAAACGATGAAATGAAACGGAAACAAAGCATAGAGAATAAGGTGAAGCCTTCCTTCACTACTGCTTAGTATAGCTCCTTTGAAACCAGAGCATCCGTGTTGGTGTGCAGCACTTGAAAGGGCCAGAGCAGGATGAAGGGAAGAAAAAACAACCCAGTGATGGTTCTGTGGGTATCCTGAGATAACAGGTATGTTTCTGTGCCTTTTTCACTGACCAAAAGACAAGATTGCACATTGTAATGGTTTTAAAAACTACCAAAGATTGCAACTAACAACAACAAAACATTTTCTTCTTATTATCTGCAATTTCAATGTTCTTTGACCAGTAGGGCACCACAGAGTGTCTATCTACAACACTCAGATGCATAAAGAACAACTACAAATGCCTTATAGTTTCAAATTATTAATTAAGCTTGGACAAATGATGCCTAAATCATTCAGCATCCCTCTACTATACTGTACTGCATCTTTTTCTCTGGAAAAAACTAATATAAAAATGAAAAGTTAGTTAATCACACAAAAAAAAAAAAAAAAGAAGAAAAAAGGATCAATCTGCCATTCCAATATGTTAATTATTTTCAATATCACCCAGCTTGGTAAAATAATCCCTTGCAAAAGTATGAGGTACAGAAATCAGCTGAAGCAAAGGGAAAGTTAGTTTTTATCCATATGCACTGTAGCTATCAGGATTCAACTCTTATGCCCAGAAAAGCTGCTTGAAATCTCTGCCTCCATTCTCTAGTCTTGAACTCCTTTGGCAAACTGTTTAGAGAATAAGATCACTGAGGGTAAAGAGTGTAATGCCTAGCAGAATATAGCCTCAGATACAGAGCTTTTGCATAGCATAATGACATAGAAATAAAGTGCCAATCAAAAAAGTGAGAAATTATCAGGCCCTGGATTTAAAATCATTCAATATATAATTAAGTCTTTTATTTTTATGTTAAATAGGAAATACAAGTAGAAATTAAATTTATACTTTAATTAGAGAAAGATTAATAATCTGTTTTCAACAAGTATGTGAAATGTTAATTGGGAGAATGTGTGAAAATAAAGATCTGGTTGTTAAAGGAATTTTGGAGACTTGGGGAACACTGGATTTTCAGGAGAGAAAACCACTCCATTTTTTATAACAGTTTCGTGATTTTTCAAATTGGCAAGTTAAATCAACATCTAGATTCCACTTAAAATATATACTGACACTTTCACCCAACAGGTTTGCTTTTTGAAAAGGTTAATGGCCTTATAATACTACATGTAACATATTTAGTGATATAACTCAGTCATACATGTGGGAGTTGTAAAAATTACTTCCAATATCTTTTTTAACACATACTTTTTCATCCTTTATTTTAGATTGTACAATGTCTTCAAATGTATTTTTTCTGAATAGTAAGCTACACAAAAAAATTTCTCATCAAAAATTTTTAACTGCATTTAATTGACAAAGAGAAAACTGATAAAATTCTAGATTTGCCTTTCTAGTTAAAAATCTGGAGAACAAAACAGTGTAGTGCCTGTCTAGTACTGATTGCCCTGAGGTCCCTGAAGATTTCAGAAAGTTTGTCACATAATTGCATTCCCATGCACCCTAGAATGAATGCAATGTCAAATTGGTTCTGTCAAACAAATCTGACATGAAATGCTCAGAAGTGGGGTCACAAATCTTCCTAGCTACAACACTTTAATTGAAATATCCACTGTATTTTAGACAGTGCAGAACTACAAGCTGAATCTTCATGAAAGATCCTACTGGAACATCTATCCTGCTAAAAGAGACAAGAAGTTGTAGCATGTGTGCAGTTAATGTCATCAGTCCCAATGTTGGAAAGCATGAATTTAAAGAATTTTTTTTTTTTTTAGAATGAGAATATACCATGCAGATTGATATATGGGACATCAGGATCAGGACTACAGAAAAAGAAAAACCGGATTTTGATAGATCTAAGCGATATTACACAGGTTTTATTTAGAAACAGGAACAACAATGGAAAAATTGAATGAAAGAATAGCAGAGCACCAGGTTTTTAGAACTGAATTTTTGGCCCCACTCAGGTCAATAGCAAAATTTTCATTAAATTTCATAGTACCAGGATTTCATTCAATATTAACAAACGAAACACAACAACTACCAACTAATCTTTTGCCCCTGCTCCTGTCAGTAACTCCTCTCTGATGCCTTACACCTAAAATTTACATGGGGAAATAACATGATATAGCAGTTAATTTTTCATTTTTTTGTGTGTAATTAATGAATGAAACTTCTGTTTCCCTTTTCTGTCATCAATTACAAGCTATTTGCTAAGCTATTTTTAGCTTAACTACCAAGTTGAAGCTTGAGACTGTGGACTTAGGTGATCCCATGGGGGAATCTAAAAAAAAAAATCCAAAAAACGTGGAGAAGGTGGCAGACGTGCTCTGGCTGCATTCTCAGCCATGCCTTCTTGCAGTTTCCTGCATTTACAGGCATAACTGCCATTATTTCTTTTAATCCTTAGCCTTTACCTAAGAGCATCTGGAATTAATACATAATGGTTAGTTTTAGCTCCTAGTGTTTTCTGTAGCCTAGTTTGATCTTTCCTTACCACAATTTTCAACTCCAAAGATATGTCTTCATTGCTGGGTTAATCCACACCAGTTTGCGTAGATCAAGGTGAAGGCAGATACACATGACATAAATCTTGAGCAGCATAAGGCAACCAGATGACCACACAAAAAGATCAGATTTGTGTGGGAAGTATAAATATGTCAGGATCTGCTAAGATTTAGCCTAGGCTTGTATTGAAAAATCCTCAGCTCAGAGTTGAAGGGGTATTTGTGCAAATTTCTGATAAGGA
>VYZQ01049458.1:474-11441 GCA_013400655.1 Mystacornis crossleyi | reverse complement strand
TTATAAAAGGAGAAGACTGTATAAAGTGGGTCAGGTATAAAGATTTTTGCTCCTTAAAGCTCAGCAGTGGATTAAATTCTGCTTACTAATATTTGTAAGACAACCATATAAAAACTTTTCTTTTACCGAGATGAATGACGAAAACTAAATTCCTTGGAGTCTGAGTCATTCATTACCCACCGTGCCATGCGAGTGCATATGTGCTGGAGGCATTAGCATGCTTTCGCACCTGTTTTGCCATGATGCTCAAGATATTCTTCAGAGAGACTTTTACAGTTGCAGAAATATGTCAAAAAAACGTGCAGCCCCAAGCTTTCATTCGCCTTACAAATTGTCCCATTAGAGATCAAATGGGATTAAAAAAATTAAGAAAAGCTCTCAGTGTTTGCCATGTCCGCTGACCATGCATTCCTGTAAGGGGAAGAACGAGCTCATCTTTCATCGGTCTCAATAACTGGATGGTAGCACTGGCCACAACACCCACATTAGAGGATACTGACTGTCAGTTTTCATTGCATTAGCCAGGCAGTCACTAATATGGAGGATGATGTCCATGTCTTCCAGCATCCTCACAAAAGTGTGTTTTGTTTACCCTGGTTACATCAACTCCACATTCTGAATGAGCTATCGCTCTCTTAAATCAACAAATTATATCCACAACCTGTGAGATGGAAAAAAAGAAATTATATTGAAGGGGAAGCTATAAAAAGAATATATCAGAGATTACTTCAGCATGGGTGTAGGAGTATAGCTAGCGGACAAAAGCTACACGTGAGATAAGCAAAATGCTGAGGGTTTGGGCCTGGAGCCAGAAAAAGCCTTGCTGAATGTATCTTTTTTCAATAATGAACTCCCACTAGAGCCTACACTTTATGAGCCTGACACATCTAAATTACGTTCAGCAACGTTTAAATGCTGAAATAATAGGATAAATTCAAACCAATTAGAGAGCATATGGAATATTGCTTTCCTAATGGTATGCATAAGCATCTCCTGTCAGATTTATCAGATTAAAGACTCCAACTGCTGGCAGTGATCAGATCCACAGTGATAAACTGGCACAGGGGTATGAACAGAGTTGCGTGTGATTTTGAGGTGGGTCTAACATGGGAAAAGGAATCTGCATTGCAGTTGGAGGCTTCTCCTTTTGTTTCAAGGAAGCAGGGAAATCACATTGAATCTCAGCCCAATCAAAGGCCACTGTTTTGCCAGGTCAGTGCCTTAGATGAAACACATTTTTCTTTTGTCATCTGGGCATTGCTGTCCCACTATGAATGCCCCAAAGAACACCCCAATTAACCTTCAAATGACAATGAAATGCTTTCCTTCGATTCTTTCAAAATGAAACAGTAACAGTCCAAATAAATTTGAGCTTTAAGCAGAAACATAAATGTTAAAGCCTGAGAATGAAAAAAATATTTAAAGCTCCTTTAAATATCATAAAGCACCAGAAAAATCATCAAATCATCAGCCTAAGGCAGACATCAAGCATGAAAAATATTTGCCCAACTTGCTGAAGTTTGGTAAAATTACAAGCAAATTACAAGAAACTGAGTAAAGGGATGTGTTGCCATCTTTGTGTTTGATAATGAGAGATTTAAAGTAAACAATGTCAGGTGTAGAAGTTCTTTGTGCACTTTGATTGGTTCTCCAGGAATTTATTGCTACTTTTTTCGTGCATGTTAAGTCAACCCAAGGCTTCTAAGGCTCTTAAATATGAAGTTTGAGATGGTCAGTTTGGAATTTCAGCCTGAAGGATGGCAGTGAAATTAGGTTAGACAGGTCAGCCTGTAGATGCCCAGCTGAGGATCTGCTGCATGAAACTGTTATAGCCAGTTGAAAATGCCCTACACATCTACAGCTTTAAGATGCACTGTGCCAAATGAAATGCTTCCAGGTGTTCTCTGAGTCTCTCCTGTTACCTGCCTGCTGAGACA
Organism: Mystacornis crossleyi; assembly: GCA_013400655.1. Classification (NCBI taxonomy): domain Eukaryota; kingdom Metazoa; phylum Chordata; class Aves; order Passeriformes; family Timaliidae; genus Mystacornis; species Mystacornis crossleyi. The sequence goes on along the minus strand of VYZQ01049458.1, from coordinate 9,504 downwards.
CCCAGCACCACACTGAGCTGCTGGCCTACGAATGGTGTCGGCATTATCTCAGACCCAAAGCCCATCTGGTGAAAAGGTGCACCCCAGAGAAAAGGCCCTTTTTCTCTGGAAACGCTTAGCTGGTGGAATAGCCCCTCATACTTGAGTAATCCTCTCTCTCATATTGGTCTAGCCCTGGGGAAGCTGAATAGCCTCCAGCAGCATGGACTGGAAAATATTCCAAGTTAGGCATGCAGGCCTGTCAAGAAACCAGGCATCCATTCCTCAATAGTGGCATTAGCAGAGCAACTGCTAACAGATATTTAGGATCCTGGCACAGAATATGACACAAGACTATTTAACCTGCCCACAAATCACTTAAAAGGCAGCCNTAATCACTTAAAAGGCAGCCAGTAATAAGAATGCAACTCCCCTGGTAACACTTAGTTTCCTTTTACAATATGCTTTCCACCTGTGTACCTTCAACCGTCTTTGTACTTCTCATCACTTTCAGGAAGTACTATCTCCAAAAGGCAATTCAGCATCAGTGATTTAAGAAAATTCAGACTGGAGACTCTCAGAACAAAAGTTTTTTCACTTGTCACACCAGACTTGGCATTTTATTTTTGTTTCTGGAGGCATCACAGTAAAATGATCCATTCAGTTTGAGTTTAAACACATTAAGCTAACAGGTTTTTGAAAATCTTATGAGTGGCAGGACCCTGACTTTTCAACATCCATGATCACCATTGTTCTACACTATTACCTGGGGTCAAAATGAAAATTTAAGAATACGTAATGAAACTTTTTTCCTGCCGCCTATAGGCTTAGAAAGTGTCATTACATCTGTTTCAAGTTCTGAGAAACAACAACACAGTGTGATTAGAAACTGGCCCATTTCAGTCCCTGACTGACACAAAATCCATCTGCTGTTTACATATTTTATATGGCTTCCTTGCTTAACCAAAGACTAAGCATACAATCACCCATGCAACTTTCCTTCATGTTGTTTTGCCAATACCTCGCTATTTCATGCAACACACACAAGAGCAATCTTCCATTATTACGAAAGCTTCACTCCCACTTATGGTAGTAGAGTCTAAGCACAAAGTTGAGACACAAAATTTCTGCAGCAGGCAAAGCAGCTAGATTCCTAAAATACCACTGAACCATGCTCTGCTTTTAAATATTCATTTTTCTAACATTAGCAGGTGATGATTAAATTCCCTGATGACTGGTCACAACACAATGCAATGCAAGCAATAAAGTAGTTTCTGTTCCGAGCTTTAATTTCAGTACCCAACAAAACAGTTTGGTGAGTCAAGAAATTGTAAGCAAAGCTTATTCCTTTTGATCAAATTGTAGTACTGCTCTCATAAAAGACTATGATGTTAGAGTGACCCATCTCTTCCTTCCTCAGGTATTCATATGAATTCAAGATTATGTCGCTTGCATTTATTTTATGCTTTGGTTGGAGGAACAGAACAGGGATTTCCAACCTCAAAATATATCTATCAGATGAATATGAGATAAAAAGAAAAATGTCTTTCGCAGGAACATGAGGAATGGGGACAGATGAAAAATGTGTAGAATCACTTAAAAGAGCAAAATTAATAATTATCACACTATTTCCTTTAATCTCTCCATGTTGAAAAGCAAACAGAGCATGTTATTTTCACACATCAGAATTTGTTTTTACTGCAACTACCAACAACAGTTGTTGATAGAAAAGGGGGCAAAATAAGGTGACTTTAAAAGCATTCCTTCCTAAAGAACCATGCAAAAGTTCCCAGGGCATAAAACTGAAATAATGGGCTGCCATAAACTCTACCTCCAGACTTGATAGTAAAGTTTGATGAGAGTAATACATCTGCATCCTAGAGCAGCAGAGTTCAGTCCTTTGTTTTCACTCACTCAGAAAAAAAGAAGACAAAACCCGTAACTTTGCTGTGCTGGTACCTTCTGCTGTGTAAAAGTGAAATTTCAGACAATCAGGATGGCTGTCTTTCCACATAGGCAACAAACAGGCAACAAAATCACTGACTTCTTTACATCTGTTCCCCAAATATCAAGACAGTAAATAAAAGTTTTATCTCTTCTTCCTTTCATTCAAATTTCATGGCCACTGTGTCACACACTGTGGAGTCTTACCAGTCTCTCTTCCTGTTTACATCAGCAAAAGCTGCTGCCACAGAAATGTAGTGCAAGCACACACCTCCTCAGATACTCTTCTTTTTCTCTGAGACACACTGTTCTGCCAAAAGGCAAACACAAACATAGTTTCATGCCAGCCAGCACTGAGCACAGCTGGCATGGAGCACTGGACGTATAGCTAGCCTCAGACAGCAGAGCAGCAGATCCACAGTGTCAGCATGGTTGAATTGTTTTCCCTGCCCTTAAATTGCTCCCTCTTTGCACTGGTGTGTCCCAGCCCCGCTGCAACCTTGCAGGAAGTTGGATGTGTGGAACCCACAGATGCACACGTTTTTTCAGCACCTTATATCAGCATGCCCGGAACCACACTGTTAGAAGTGGAGCAGCTAAAGCAAGCATAAATGAAGTAGAATGCAGAATCATTAGTGGGAAACAAAGCAGTCCCCAAAGCCAGGGGCTTGACCGCAGAAAACTGTAGCTATGTTTCTAATTTTGCATTACCCTACATTTTGAGCACTCGCTCAGGGCACCTCTTAAGTGTGAGAGGTAACAGCGGGGTGGCCAGGGTGTCACACAGCCTGCTGGATGTCTGCTCCTCCAGACCCCTGGGATCAACGCAGTGCGAGTGCCTGCACAGAGGCACAGTTCTCTACAGAGAATTTGGGACGACCATGCCTGATATTCAACGTGCGGCCGGGAGTGCTGAGGCATACACCTTGGAGAAAACACGCAGAAGGTCCTTTGAGAAAGCCGTGGCCCAGTGAATAAAGATTTAATCATCCAGCTGCTCCCAGTTTGACTCTTCTCACTTTTAGCTGGCTGCTACACAGCGCCCCAAGGCAGTCCTCTCCGCTGCCGTTCCCAGCACCTGAGATCCGCACTTGCCAGGGAAAAAGGGCCCTAGAGACTTGACCCCTCCTCACACGGAAAGGAGCTGGGCCACTGTGCAGGTTGCCTGTTCCACCTCCATCCCTGTGGAGACAGCGACAGCATTTGCACCATTTTGCAAAGCTGTCACACTGTGTTGTTACAATGCGCAATCATCAAACAGTTTGTTCAATTCCTTCTTGATTAAATTCAGCTTCATTAAACCTAAGTAATGTCTCTGTTTAGTTTTAATAGCAACCATATTTCCATTCTAAGTGTCTTTCTGAATATCTTCTTCCCCTTTTAGACCTTTCTGTGACCTCAGAGTGTATTCATGTCCCATTCCATTTTTTATTTCCTTTCTCAGTCTTTTTTTCCCCATGCAGGCAGCTTCCTCCCTATGAACTTTGTTGAAGCATCTCTCTGGTTCCTGCCTTTCAGTATCTCCAGGGGTCTGATTGTGCATGCAGCCCTTGAAGCTGAATCAAACAGGCACCTTTGTCCTGAGAGGATGGAAAGTTAGCTGCTTTGATTCCTGTTGCTATTGCAGGCAGCGGATAAAAGTGGCAATGCTTAGACAAATCAGGCATTTTCCTGGTGATTGTATAACTCTGCTCGGGTTCCATTTTTACACAAACATAATCTTTCTGCACAGACTACCTAGATAACCTAATTATCACTCCTTCAATACATTAATTTGCATTTCACATACAGTGTGCACACTAACAGGCTACAGTGCAAATGAGAGGGAAGGGATGCCGAAATAAAAACCTACAGGCACCTGAAATACGCAGAGGAAGCCAGAGTAAATGCAGCTTCAGCTCTCCTCACTGAGTCAACAGGCGGAGCACAGGGGTGTACAGGCAGCAGTACCTGCCTAATTGCTCCTCAGAGATTACTACACACTCTCCATGCACCTCACTCCTGTAACCTGGGCAAGCCTTCACAGACACCCAATATAAGAAATGGCTGGAGGCTTTAGTAAGGAAACATATTTTCAGTGAAAACACTGCTGCCAGGACAGGAAAGAATATTGGAGTAAACTGAAAACAAAGGCACCATGGAATATGGCATGCTGGGTATGCAGGTACACAGGGACTGAAGCAAGGGAGCTCTGCCCTCCTTTTCACTCATCAGCACATCCTTCCTTTCCATCTCTCCTAGAGAATGTCCTTGAATTTTCCTTACAGGTATGTTTGTATCGTGGGAGAACAAGGACGTTTACTTTAAAGCTGTTTTAAAAGCTTTTATTTTAATGACACTTTGAGCCAACAGGGGTCTGCTTTCTGTTTTGGGTTGCACATATAATCTGAAAGGGATTAATGTGGCGCTGATTGCTAAGCTAAACTGGATCAAAAAATGTTAAAGCATAATGTACCCTCTCTAATGTTTAATAATAGCTGCAGTCATTGGTACCCCTGCCATTTTAGACTTCTGTCTATTCATTTTGGTAGCAATATAATCATTCCCAGTTACAATTGCTCCTACGTTACCTTGGATGACTTTTGGAAAAATAGGAGTTTTTATAACAATATGTTGTCAGTGTCCAAAGTGAAAAAAATGGAAAGACTTAAAGCAAATTTTGACCAGAGCTGAGAGGGCTGCTACTCTGTACAATTTCCTTACACTGGAACTTAATAAACTAGAATAATTTTGTTGTGGGCATTGAAGGTTGTATTTGTAGGTGAAATAAAGAAAATCACTTTGTTCGGTGAACAGTTATTAGAGAATCTCCAGAGAAACCAGACAGAAGATTTTCTTTTTTTTTTTCACAAAGTCAAATCATTCCACAAGTTGGCTTACAGCACAGCTGCACTCAAGGCATCACAGCTCCTCAAGACTATATTAGCAAAGAGTCAGGGAGAGCAATCTGGAAGGGGCCGGTGTGGGGGTGGGGAAGTCTATCAACCAGTGAGTGAGTGGGTGGGAACTTCTTAAACTCAAACTGCACTCGATCAAAAAATGTCTTGCAGTTACCCCAGAGGTAAGTATAACTGATATAGCTGAGAAGCTGGGAAGCACAAGTCAAAATGAGGGGGAATCTAAACTTTTTTTTTTAATCATGCCTGATCAAATAGCTTTAATCATTATGTTTCAGCCTGATGTGATAGCAAAGAGAACAGACCTCAGATCTGAAGAGCAAGTATTTACCATTGAAAAGTCAATTCCTCTGTCACTAGCTCTGGCAATAGTATCACTATAATTATGAGTTTAATATCTGAAATTCGTTGATTTCATATTTGCATGCATGTATGCTAACTAAAATTAATTAATTTTAATTGCATACACCAGTTACAACATCAGGCTCATTTTCCAACATATTATTCCTCGCTGATTACATATCCTCTAAGATTGCTTTAATTTTTCATTTTGTGCTTTAAAGTCAAAGAATAATATGTATTTCTAATTAAGCTCACTTACATATCTCACTGCTGATTAAATCACTATTTAATATTTTATAACACAAGCCACCTTTAATTTCCCCCACTGAGAGCAAAAGCCTTGCAAATTCTTTTCTTTCTGTCTCTGTTTCACCGACCTTGCCAGTGCTGTGTCGCTACAGGCGGATTTCTTCCACCTTCACAGCAGAATGCCAATGAACCACCCTGTTGACAGACATTCACCCTTGGAGGGGGAGGCAGGCGCCTTTCTGACCACAGGACCTGCTCTTAAGAGATCAGCAGCCTGCCACCATCACTGGCAGAAAAGAAACAGACACTCAGGAGAGATTTTTAGCAGTGTCTTAGGGGACTGCAGGTGTTGCTGAAAGTCTCTGGAGCTGACACATTTCAAACCTTTTAGGGGAACCTGGAAGTCCCCTGTTGGAGCCTACCAAAGGCTGAATGTTGAAAAATGAAGAGGAAAAGGGGATTCTTCTCTTTTTCCCAACCAGCACTCCAGACTGAATCTTACCAGTCAGTCCTGAGCCATGACAGCATTAAATCCAAAGTCTTAACAGAAACTGGCAGAAAATATTAAGTCCCCAAATTACTTCTACATGCCCATGGGTATTATGCAATTTGGGCTGTACTAGCTAAACAGTCTCATTTCTACCATATCATTCTTGGAGTACCAGAGAAGAAGAAGCTAAACCAGATGAAATCCTTAACAAATTTGACTTCATAACAACCAAAAGAAGAAATGAACTCAGACTCGACCCAAGCTTCACTGAAATTAACAGGAAACTGCGGATCATGTTGTTAGAAGTATGATTATTTCCATGCAAAATGGATTCATGTCAGCAGCATAGATTTAGGAAGACCTGTGTTGACTTGGGCTCTGAATGAAAACAGAGCATTCCCAATATCTGTGTTTATATGCATGGCACTTCCCTGCCACTGCCCCCTCCCAAGTTATTAAAAAAAGGTAATCTTCACCTGAAATACTTGTTAAACTATAACTTTGAAGTAGTTAACTCTTCGTTAGCATCTACTTAATTGGCTAGAGACTCACTGGCCCTGATTCATCACACCTCGCTCCTGGTATGTCAGCAAAGCATTGAATCCTTCCCATGGGGAGGTAGAAGGAGAGCAGAGTCTTCAGAGCGTGGCTGATCCTCTATAAGCTCTGTGTTCGGCTCTCCACTGACTGCAAGAGCTTTAGCTGATTCTCTACCATCTAAAACTAGTTAAGTGTCCCATTGGGACAATGTCAGGTCAGCAAAGAAAGACAAATCAGTGTGGCATGCTGCAAATAAGAAAATTTCTCTTGAAACTACTGAATCAACTAGCAGAAGAATCACCACCAGAATGCTCAGCACACTAAGTTTCTTACTGAATTAAACTAAAAAGTAGATAGTGGTGCAAATACTCGACAGTGCCAAAACAGGAAGAAAAACTCAAAGGAAAAGTACATTGTCCAAACCCTTAAAACACTATGTTTGGGAGCAAAAAGACACAAGGAAGAAAAACTTGGACAGAAATAAGAAGAGAGGGAAACTTCTCACCCCAAAAATCCAAGAAGAAAGAACAATACATTTTTAAAAAACATCCCTGTCTCACATCTCTCAAAAGTAAAGAAGTCATTTATATCCTCTTTTCTTCTCAGAACTGGCTGATTATTCAGGCTACATTGAAGATGTAGGTAACTGCTGCTGCTATGTCCAATAAGATAGTGCAATTCTTCCACGGAAAAAATGCTCTTTCTCTCTCTAAGCTAAGACTGATGAGCCAGCAGACTTTCTCAAACAATAAATAGGGGGGAAAAAAAAAAAAAAAAGGAGGGGGATCTAGTGCGTGAAGCCGTATTGTGGGAAATTAGCTCAAGTCCCTACTATAAGTCCTTCTACATTTTTTCAATTTGTTGTCATTTAAAAATAGTGAAATCAAATCAGAAAGGAGCCTAAATTCAGGCATTAGCTGGCCTGTCACACTTTGTCACCTGTGAAATGGGGATCATATTCCTTTACTTCCTTCAGACTAAAATCATATATATTAAATATATGTGTCATCTCAAGTAACATAGTAGAGGAGACAACACTGAATTTAAAGTAGAGAGAAATAGAACAAATCATTCAGAATATTTCCTTAAGATTCATTTCCTTGTAGATATTGTCAGGATAGATATCTATCTAGATATCTATAGATAGATAGATAGATAGATAGATAGATATTATATTTATATGTTTATCTTTACATGCCAGAGTCAATACAATCTCTATATTTTGGCATACCATTTTTTTAAGTGTATGGTTTAATTTTGAGCTTTTTTGTTTTGCTTTAGCATTATTTACACCTTGCAGGTTGCCTAGGCCTGTCTACAATCTCAGAAGACAGTGGTAAATAGGATGGACTTAATCTTTCTTCAGTCTAAAAAGTAAGCCCCTACACACAGCTAGCTGACCAGCCTGCTTACGTTGGCAACGGGAACTGATGCTCAAGAGGATAATTTATCTTCTGTATCTCAGACAAACATCTACAAATGCCTGTTGAGAGGTCTCCTCCATGGACTACAGTAAGTCCAGAGAGCCATTTTTTGACTAAACACCTGTGGTTTCAGTGCTAAAGTCAGGCAAAATGAATCCCATGATCCTGGGAAAAGAAAATGACCAGGTTATCCAGAGTGCAACCTTGAGGAGACAAGAGAGGAATATTTCATGGAAGAGACAGCATCCAAGCAGAATACAGACATCTTAAGGTGCTGATGACTGAGCATTTCCAGTGCAGTGGCAACTCCCATGTCTGGATTTTCTTTAATCTGAAAAATAAAATTCTTCCCAAAGAACTGAAAGAGACCCTTAAAAATGATCCATGTTAATTTACAGCAGGAGACAGCAAACAGTTTGTGTGAGGCAGAAGACAGCTTCTGCTGTTTATATTTCTGTTTCATGCATAGAATCAATATTAGAGCTGGGAACATCATAGCTGATCCTGTGATCGTATCCCATATGCAAGGGAGGCTCACAGCAACAAAAGGACTGTTAATAATCAATATTGATTCACCTTTCCCTAATGCATGGACAAAAATATCATCAACAAGCTGGTCAACAGCCTGAAGCAATGAGCCCTATAATAGCCTACTAAGCAAACAGTAACACAGTGTTCATTTATTTATTCCAACATCACATCAATTGCATGCAATCCCCTGAGAGGCGAATGGATTTACAGCAACAGATTTACAGGACAGCTTCTTTTGTGGGTGTCGCACTCGTGTTGTGCCCCAACATTGTGCTGGCTTTACCTGATTCTCCACCTCCACCTATCTTTGCTGTTCTGTTATCTGTTCAGTCACAAGAGCTAGCATTTCAGTTTTATTCTTTCTCTTTCACCAGGCTATTAAAAGCAGTATATCACAGCAATTATGAAAGGTTTTTTGGTTTTGCTGCATTGAGGATGATACAAATGTAAAAAAGTATTTTGAGATAGAAACAATTCACCTAAGAGCCTTTCCCTCCATGTTTATTTCTCTCATTAAAATAAGTGATCACCCAGGGAGTGAACTAGAGCTACCCACAAAAGCCTATAGATCTCTCCTAGGTGAAAACTTTACTAAGAGCAACTAGATAACACTTTTAAATTAAATGGTGCATAA
>VYZQ01049453.1:34083-72478 GCA_013400655.1 Mystacornis crossleyi | reverse complement strand
TCAAGATTTCCCTGAAAAGCAGAGATGAACATTACATCCATGTGAATATATTATAGACAGAGATGTCCTTTAAACTAAGAGCACATCCAGTGATGGATGCCAGCCCCAGTCGTTTCCATGGTTTGCTCTTAATTGCAATATGGTAAAGCAGGGTTAAGCCCACTGAGATTTTTAGCTGGGCTGCAATGAACCCAAAATCTCTGAGGAGACTGATTTCTAATGAAGCTTTTCCCCATTTCTCTGCGATATGGAATTTAAAAAATTCTCCTGGCCTTTCCAGTTGCCTGGTCTTTAGTGGTTGCTAAAAGACCCCACAGATTTCCAATTCCATGGTAAATTCAAGGATTTGGGGTTTTTCCCTATTTTCATCTTAAATTACTAAATTCTAGCAAAATTACATGAAAAGCTGGATTAACTAAGAGTAGCTTTATATTTCTGAGTTTGATGTCTGTGTTTATCCAGTTTGGAAATAAGAAAGCATAAATAAAACATCTCCATGGGATGCAAATTCACTTCTCTGTCTCGAATACAAGAAATGCAGCTGTGGAATACAAATCATCTTCTGTCTGGAGACATCATTTAGTATTTATTACTGCACACTTGGCTCTGTGGGTTCAGGGAGGGTGTCCCCCACTTCTTACCTGTGACCTTTTGGGGTCCTGACCTCGCAGTCTGCCATCACTAAACCGTACTGGAGCAGTATTTATTTTACTCCCATTTAAAACTACATCAGTTTGGACGTTTCCCACTCTCAGGCTTTTAGAAATATCAACATAAAGTTCATTTTTTTTCATTGTAAGACAATTGGGGAAGCAGTTGAAGGATATTCTTTCACTGTGAAAGTGGGAGAACGATCCGACTGGAAGAAATCTCTTCTTCAGTGAGTGAGGGCAGAGTGGTGCTGGAATTGCCTCAGCAGAGGCTGTGTGGAGGTTCTGGCTTCCAAAAGGGCTGCAGTCGTCAAGAGCTTTCCAAGAGCTTCCAGGAAAAGCGAATTACTCATTTTGATTAAAAAAGTGAACTCAAGTTTTGAGGAAAATGGGAATATTTATAAAACCTAATTCAGTGAGGTACCTGCAGGAGAAGGCTGATCACAGGCAGTGGTTTTTAAGTGCTGGTCCCCTCTGTCCTTAGGTTGTGCAGCTCAAAAAATGACACTTCAGAAGAGGTAACAACAAATTTGGGGGCAGAACTCACCCTGGAGCTCCTGTGCTCCCAGCCTCTGGTGGGAATGACGGTATTTGGCTGAAGGTTGGACTTAATGATCTTGGAGGGCTTTTCCAACCTTAGTGATTCCGTGATTTTAATGCATTTTGAGTCCTGGTAATAAAATTAACACCATTAAGGGCCTGCTCCATCTCCCCAGGGGATATGACACAGGGCTGCCAAAGGAAAAAGCACTGCGCATTTCAACAGCTTTTCAAAAAAGAGCTTTAAAAGCAGGGAGAGCTCTTGTGCAGGGAAGGCTTCTGACAATCAGGACCCTTTGAACCATTTTTTACCTGTGTCTTTACACCCCCCTTCAGCTGGTGCCACTCTTCCTTCCAGCACAAGAGAAAGGTGCCAATGAGAGGACATTTTTCTTTTAAAATTATTAAGCATTAAAAGTGCATTTCTATGATAAAGGGGTTAAAAAGGTCTAATTCTGAACTTCCCTCTCTGCACCCTTTTCTGAAAGTCGAAAACAAGTTTATGTAACACACTGCTCATTTACAGACTGAGGGAACAGAAGCACTCTTTTACCTGCTTCCCAGAAGAAAAAAAAATAACCCAAAAAAGTAACTTTTCCCTCATTGTTATGTACTGGCAAAGCAGAAATCAGCCAATTAGCCTATGAGAAATATCAGGGGGCAAACGGGGGAAGCCCTGCCCTGGCAGGGGACAGAAGCTCTGAGCCCACAGCGTTCCCTACAGCCCACACGCCCTGGGGCACCCCTGCCCAGCACCCGGGGTCCCACTGCTTTCCTCTCGCTGGATTTTTATGCCCTCACCGAGCTGTTTTGTCAGCAGCAGCAAGGATGGAAGGTTTGAGACCTGCTGGAGCAAGCAGGACTGCAGCAGAATGCCCTGAAATGGAGGTTAATTCAGGGGCTGCCTTCAACCAGGGCTGTCCTGCTGGCACCCATTCATCAGCTGCTGAAACAGACTTCCCAGAGCTCTAAATACTCTTAAAATATATACAGCCCCTGCCAGGGCAGAGCTGGTGAGCATAAAACACTGGGTGTGCACAGCACAGAATTTAGGAAACGCGGGCTGAAGGTGAAGACAGTCCAGGGCCCCCGACTTGCTGAAGGAACGCCTCGGGACACTGAGAGCCAGCACTGGCCCAGGCGTTTTTCCTGTCAGTGTTACAAACTTCCATGTGTTTTCCACTTCCAGAGGTGGAACCACCCTTCTGTTACCAGCACCAAAAGCCAGCTCCTGGTTTCTGATCACCTTTGGCTATTGCTTTTCAAAGTTACACATGTGAAAATAATTTTTTACTGCTTTAGCATGAATTGTTTCATAGCAGCTCTTGGAGCACTGATCCTGGATCTGGTGAGGTGAATCCCAGAATGGTTTGGGTTGGAAGGGACCTTAAAGTCCATCCACTGCCACCCCTGCCACAGACAGGGACACCTTCCACTGTCCCAGGCTGCTCCAAGCCCGGTCCAATCTGGCCTTGGACACTTCCAGGGATGTGCTTTAGATTATTTTCCTGTAGACATAAAGGCTTCTATGCTTTTTTCTGTGGTATCACTTTTTGTGGCCCTTGTCCAGCAGTTTTTTCCCCCTTTTTATACTCAAATTCAGCATAAAAAAAGAATTCTGGGACAAGGCCACTCACATCTCCAAACTCCCATTTTCCTGTGAAATGTTCCCTCGCAGGTGCCACTTGCTCCCAGGCAGATTGGGATCACTGGAAAATGCTCAAATCCTTTAGGAGCTCTTGCATTCCCACTGTTACATAATTAACACTCCTTGCCACCTGCATTTGACTAATTCCAGCAACAACAACTTCCGTGCCAGAGCCCTCACTTTTGGAAGAGTAAAGAGCACCGTGGCTCAGCCTGGGGGTGGGCGAGAGCAGCCACTGCAACCCCAAGCTGCTCTGCCTTGTGATATTTATTAGGAACTGGGTTGCCTCGGAAATCACCACAGCAGTGGGTAATCTAGAAGAAACCCTGGGTATTGCTGGCCCGCTCCTTTCCAGCAAACAGAGGGAATGATTCCAGGTGCCAAACGCCTCGTCCCCACCACGTGCATGTTCCAAGCTCCCCGTGAGCTGTTTGGTTTTTGCTGTGGTTGCCGGGAGAAGCAGCGTCCTTTGGGAAGTCTGCAGAGGAGCCATGGAACAAATCCTTATCTCGCTCACTCTGAACAAACCTCACCTGGTTTTAATTAAGCAGAGCAGAGGGTGGCAATATAGGAAGCACTGGGGAAAAAAAAAGACTGGGAAAAGGTAAAATAAGCCACCAGATTCCCTGTTTTCCATCAGCACAGCCCATACATGAACCAAAGATCAGGGATCCGGTTGGGCGGGGGATGAAATAAGCCTCAGATGTTGGATGTGCCCCAGAATTCACTGAGAAAGTCCCTGCTTTGTGTTCCTATCTTTTCTTTTTATGCTTATCTTTTGGCAGAGGTACCACAGTGTTTGTGGGACAGCTGAGGAGATTTTCTGGAAGGATGTTTGAAGCTCCCAGGTCTGGAAGTTGCTCAAAGTCTACCGTTATTACTGCCCTTCAGGAAAAACATCTGTGAAAACTCCGATTGTGCTCATTTTCAGGCTTGCTGTTACATTGATAAACAGGACTGTTGCTGAGTTGGGCTTCCCAAAAGCCATTTTTGCCATTTATCTGTAGGAAAAAATACACAGAAAAAGTGCATTCCACAGGGATGTCTTCAACAGCACAACTTGGAAAAGTTTCCCATCTGCTACAAGTCCATTAAATGTGAAAATGTGGCATTTTCAAGCCTGTGATTTGGGTGTAAAGGTTTAAGTTCTGTTCACAGCCACAGTTTTCAGCCACTCGGGCAGATGGGGATTGTTTATAGATGCCTGCAAAAAGCCTCAATTTGTACACGCGGACAAGATAATTTTTATTAATGAATCATTTTGACACATCAACCTCCACTTGTGTGTCACAGACTCTGAGTACACAGACATCTTCTGAGAGGGGAATATGCCATTATTAACCAGAAGTTCATTTTAAAAATAGACACTGTGTGTCACTGCTCTAAATCCCAGTATTTTCAGCCTTTACCTGTCTTTCATGATAATGTTCAATTAATAAATTTCTTCATGGACTAGCTCAGTGTAAAAACTGAAAATAAAATCTTTAAGAGGTCTGCTCTTTTTTGGTTCCAGTTACATAAAGGACTAGTCTGGAATGGTTTTTTTTCTTAATGAATAATGTGTTTTAAGCTCAGTCCTACTTAGCACGTCTCCACCCTGCTTCCCTGTAGCACTAATTACACAACATGAACTGTGTGTTGGATAATTATGTTGAAATTTCAAGCCAATAATTACTTTCAGCACAAAAATAAAGTATTTTGCACCCTCCCTGTTCAAAGAGATGGACTCAGGGATATAATGGATGTAGCAGATTCACCTCGAATATTAAATTTTAAGTGCAACTTGCATCTGGCCATGATTTTTTGGTAATCTCAGCTTTGTTTGATATGATTTTTAAGTGACAAATAAAATGCAATATTCTATATAAGAGGGGAAAAATCCCAACTCAGTTCTGCCTCAGATTCTGAAGAACACTCAAAGTTTAGTGATGATAATGATAGAAACAACTCCATGAACTTCCAATGGTCAGCTCACAAAATGAGTTTCAATCAGAATATAAATCCCTTCAGGTCTTCCTGCTAATCAAACATAAAAATTAAATTATCATCTTAATTCCTCCCCCTCCTTTTTTTTTTAATATTCTTAAATTTTAGTAGTTTCTTTTCCTAAGTTTTGGGGGGTTGAAAGTTCTGCAGCTGTACTTTAAATAAAATTTTCTTCACCTTCTTTAGCATTAAACTTTATTCTTGCTTTACCTTATCAAAAATCCTATTTGTATTAATTACCCCATGAGTTAGTTATTTAGGGTGGTGTTTGCAACAATGTGGGAATATTCACAATGGAGTTTTGTTCTGATTCTACTGCTGCATGAAATGAACTCTGAGACATGGCAAGATGGATACTGAGTTACTGCTGTAACACAAAACCAAAATAAAAAGCCTTTAAAAATATTTTAGGCTTTAAAACCACATAAACCTTGTGATGCTTCTCCCTTTAATAAAAATATTTCCACTACAAACACTGTTTTTTAAACAAATAGCAGTGTTCAGTGCCACAGCCACCACTGGAAGGCATTTCTACCTCCCTGCTCCCCGAGTTTTTCTGGAAAATAGCACTGCACGCTCTGCTGTCCATCAGATATGCTGGAGGATGTGCTGGAAAGCTGAGATACCCCCGTATGGATCCCCTAAGCCTTTAAGAAGAAGAAGGTCTCACTGTTATCCACTTATCTCAAATTAGAATCCAGTCCCAGTGAAGGTAAGGGGAGATAGAGGTCTTTATAATATCAGAACCAGGCCACATGGTAACAAATGGCATTGGGGAATAAAGGAAAGAAAAACGACTTTATCTCTGCTGAGGCCACCTTGGAAAGGCATATCCTGCCTCGAACTGTAAAGTGCAAATCTCCTCCTCCTCCTCTGGGTAACAACATTTTCTTCTTCTGTAAAACATACAAGATACCAACAGCTGATCCCAAAATCCCAGTACCACCAAAATTTGTCTCCTGTTGGTTCCTGAGGGAAAGCAGCACCTGCAGCACGAACAGGTTTGGGGCGAGGGCTGTTCCCTCTCTTACAGCACATGCTGGATCACATCCAAATAGCCTTTTAAAGTCATAACTGAAGTTTTATATATGCAATAACCTGAGTGCTGAAATGCAAATTAAAAATCATTACTACTGCTGCCATTCAGATGTATCTTCTCCGGGCACAAGCTGTCCTACAGCACTAAAAACTGGGGACCGGGGGGATCACTTCAGCTTTGCTGCCTTGTTTTTACAGGACAGGAGAGCAGGGGGAAAGTAGCTGGAGGAACATTTACCCCCATTTCCATTTAGGCATTCAAGCTTAAAATCCTATTCCTGGCTTTGCAGGAGCCCTCAAACACATAAGCACAGGTTCTCCCAGGACAGAGGGGAGCAGTGCTCTTGTTTCCTCTCAAACTGCTGTGCAACCGACTCTATTTCACTATTTATGTTTCCTGTCCAGTTTATTATTCTGTTGCTGCTCCAATGTGCCCAAGGAGGGATTTCAAACTGTGTCACACACCCCACAGAATCACCTCAGAGCTTCACGGAAAGCCCAATTGAAAATCTCAGTTTCTCCTCAGACACGTGCATGGGCCCTGTGTGTGGAGCTGGGCCTGCAGAAACCAAGAGCAAATTACACCTGGTGATCCAAAAGCGCTGGGCGAAGGCTGAAGGTGATGAATTTGCGGGTGGTTCTGCAGAAATCCCACCTGAAAAAGAGGTAAAACTTTTCTGGAGTGCATTTATCCAACCTGGTGCCACCAAATTCTCCAGAATCCTTCACAGCACCTGAGGAGCAGAGCCTGGGCACTGCTGTTTGGCTGATTCTGTTGATTTTTTTTTCTGTTTTGCTTTTACCTTGTTCTTTTACTCAGAGCTTGGATTTAAAGGTGAGAGATGCAGAGTCTTCTTTGTGGCTCAGGTGTTTATTATTTCTTATCTATGGTACAGCTACACAAGTTCTGCTTCTCAGCTAACAAGGTGGAAAATGGCTGCAAAGTTCTTCTTCCAAGGCCTTTGGAAGGCCAAGCCATCCAATCATATAATGCCAACAAATTTATTTTCACTTATAACCCAATAACCTAATGACCTGGTCTCTGTATTGCAGACTTTTCTGTTCAGTCACCAACTTGCTCAAACCTGTGAAGAAGAAGGAGGAAAGAAGAAGTACAATACCACTACCCAAATTCCTCCATCTTGTTATCTGAATATATACGTTACTATATCCCAAAACCTATAATTCTATATCTCCATCCAGTGATATAACACACTTCTTTTAATCACACACTAACAGTCTCGGTGTTATCACACACTTTTGGAAGCCTTTTCCAGGGCCTCAGGTCAAACGCAGTGTCTTTTTGAGGATCAGTGCTTGTCAACTCTGAGAGGTTCAAATTCTCAGAATCCAGGGTTCCTGCAGATTCCTTAAAGCACTTTGCCTCCCTCAACATCATCACTCCCATCTTCCCCAGATCCAGCCTGTGCCAGCTGTTCCTGATCCAGCAGCTCCTTTCCTCCAGGCCCCATAAACCTGATGGAAGAGGGTGAGGAGTTTGCAGAGTTGATACACACACTCTGTCTCGCCCAGAAAATGCCCAATTTTACACACTAAAATTACCCAAGGTTGTCACACATGGGGCAGGATCTGCTCTGCTTGATGAAGGAACACGTGGATTAGTGGATTTTAGCTGTCCCATTACTCTCCATCAGGGAAAACATGCTCCCCTTGTTAAACCCTGGAATCAGAGCTGGCTGTGCTGCACAGCGGGAAACCAGGAGCCTGCTCCCACATCCTGGATCAGGAGACCCAGCTCGGCCCCAAGAATCACAGCCCAGAATTAACCACGAGGGAATGAACCTGTCTGAAATACAGATCCTGCCCTCCCACATCCCTTGGAAGTTATCTGCCAGCAGAGCTTCCCCTCTCCAAGTCTCACAGAAATCCAGGGAATGGTACAACTTTGGTAGTGATTTGTGCTTCCTTTGACAACATTCCTACTTTTCCTCAAATCCTTCATGTAGAATGACCCTGTCCACTGTCAGAACAGCAGAGTAAGAACTCCAAAATTCCTTTTTTTTTTTTTTTTTTTTGGACAAAACAGGTAGCAAAGGAGAGAAAATGCAAANTTTTGGACAAAACAGGTAGCAAAGGAGAGAAAATGCAAAGAGTAGTTCACTCCTCCATCCACAACACGAGAACTGCAGCTGCTGGATCATCCCTAATCCCTCCAGCAGCCCATGAGGCAATCAAAGTAAACATCTCCTTTTTCTAAAAGCCCCTTTCTCACAGAACCACTGCACCTTTGGTAGAAAATAAGAGCTGAGATATGCATCTGTTACAGTAAAAAAAAACACAGCAGAACTTTTTAATATATTAAATTAGGCTATATTGGCTAAAATTCCATTTTAATTTGAAACTCGCTGGATATTAAAGGCAAGTTAAAAAAGTTATTATCTAGGGTTTAATTGCATACATTAAGTTTGTAGCCTTAGGTGCTGCAGGTAGATCTTTAATATTCCCTGAAATATACCGAGAGTGTGGAGCAGCCATTTAATTCTGCTCCAAGAAATTTTCAGAGGTAACTACGGGAAAGCAGATTAGAAAACTCCAAACTTTTGGCTGCTGAGTGAAACTCTCAGTGGATTTGGGGCTGTTGACAGGGAATTTCCAAAGTTTTAGCTATAGGAAGTACATTGGAAGCATATGGGCTGTCATGAAAACATTACTGAGTCCACCCTCGACAGTCAGATACCACATTAAAAATAGAAGGATTTTCGAGATGCAATATGGGTGCTTGGAAGAACATCAGATATTTTCTTTCAAATATCTTGGAAAAAAAAATATATATCAAATGTGTCCAAACATTTAAATGGGACAGCACTTCCCCTCTACCTCACGTGGTGGAGGAGGTTGGTTGTGTGAGCACCTCCATCCTTTGGAAGGACTAAGCAGAAATATTGTAAAATTAGGCTAAAAATAATCAGAATTCCAGTCCTGTGCCAAAAGAGCTGGAAATTTGGTCAGGAGCAATGACTCCCCTTAGTTTCCCCTGCACCTGCCTTTCTACAAACACCAAGGTATTTAAAATTGGGGTTTCAAAGACCAAAATTCCCCAGAGCTAAGGAACTGTGAAAGGCCAGAACCATGTTCCCTAAAACCCAGAAATCATGCCATGTTCCCCAATCCCAGTTTGGGGACCTTGGCTCCCTCTGTAAGTGAATTTTTGGGTCTCACTCAAGCAGAGAGCAGCTCTGCACCCATCCTAAGCCTTCTCCTGGGGGGCAAGGGGGGTCGGAGAGCTGAGCTGGGAGAAGNGTCATCCAACCCAGCTTCAGCTCTGAGGTATTTTTTAAATTATCCAGAATTTCTCCCCTGATTAGAATGTTACTTCCTGTGCTTTTCCTTCATCTTTTAACAGCAAATCCAGAGATAAGCACTCCAAACATCTTCCACACCTCATTTTGACACCCTCTGTAGGTGAGAACTTGTCCAAACCCAGCCCTGCTCAACACTAAAGAAGAATAAAACCCCAAATAATGTACAAACAATTCCAATTCACACAAGCATCTTCCAGAAAAGGATTAGATGCAGCAACAGGAATTACAGATCCTTATTTCCTTCAATACCAATGGAAGGACTTCTGACCCAGGACTTCTGCTGTTGCTAAAAAACCCAAGGCCACGATGGCAGCTGGAATTCCAGCCTGTGGAGGATGCGCAAAGCATCTCTTCCTCCTTATTTTCAATTCCTCTGATTATCCGAGAGTGCTGCGTTCACCAAATGTTTGTTTAACTTGGAGTGTTTGCTTATTTAAAAGCAATGCCTGCAGTGGGGATTTGCAGCCTGGTGTCTGGGTGGGTTCTGCTGACAGGAGAGCGGGCACGGGAGGAAGCCGCGCTCAGCTATTCCAGACACATTCCATGCTCAGCAAACACAGAGATAGAGTTTTCATCTTTTGTTCAATCATTTTCAATGAATGCAAACTTTTTTTTTCCCCTTCTTCTTCCTTGCCATTTAATTTTAAATTAGTCTAATCAGACATCTGCTAGGATGTGTCTGAATTAAGAGAAGTGAACACAAATCTTCTGTGAGCGCTCAAGTGCCGCTTCCCTCAAATGGCATTAACTCACACGGACACTCCGTGGAGCTAATTGAACATCCCCAGCACAATATTCCAGACTTCCTGATTTAGCTTTATTACAGTCAGAAGAAATCACAGGATAGAAGGAAACACGTTGTTAAGGACTCCATTCTGAAGCGGTTCAATAAAAGCAGGCTGCTTATCCTACTTTATTATCTTTATTATTGCTGCTTGACGATGAAAAGAGAATTTCCTCTCGAGTTNAAACCCAGAAATCATGCCATGTCCCCCAATCCCAGTTTGGGGACCTTGGCTCCCTCTGTAAGTGAATTTTTGGGTCTCACTCAAGCAGAGAGCAGCTCTGCACCTATCCTAAGCCTTCTCCTGGGGGGCAAGGGGGGTCGGAGAGCTGAGCTGGGAGAAGGAGCAGCCAAGGAAACTGCTGGAAAATCCAACCACTCCTCCCTCCCACTGACACTCACAGAGGATTTCTGCACACAGACAAGCTGGAGGCATTTCTCCAGCCCAAATTCTTCTCACACCAACTGCTGCTGGAGTGCCACATCTAGGACCTGGATCTTCCCACAAAGAATTTCACCTTTCCACCCTCACCACGTCACCCAGTACCAGGAGAATTTGACTTTCAGTGAGAATTATCCTCCTAAAACCAATTCCTGAACTTAGTGCTTAATGATACAATTAATTTGCTAAATTGCTTAGGAACTTTTGAAAATACCCCCTTTTNTTTAACTTGGAGTGTTTGCTTATTTAAAAGCAATGCCTGCAGTGGGGATTTGCAGCCTGGTGTCTGGGTGGGTTCTGCTGACAGGAGAGCGGGCACGGGAGGAAGCCGCGCTCAGCTATTCCAGACACATTCCATGCTCAGCAAACACAGAGATAGAGTTTTCATCTTTTGTTCAATCATTTTCAATGAATGCAAACTTTTTTTTTTCCTTCTTCTTCCTTGCCATTTAATTTTAAATTAGTCTAATCAGACATCTGCTAGGATGTGTCTGAATTAAGAGAAGTGAACACAAATCTTCTGTGAGCGCTCAAGTGCCGCTTCCCTCAAATGGCATTAACTCACACGGACACTCCGTGGAGCTAATTGAACATCCCCAGCACAATATTCCAGACTTCCTGATTTAGCTTTATTACAGTCAGAAGAAATCACAGGATAGAAGGAAACACGTTGTTAAGGACTCCATTCCGAAGCGGTTCAATAAAAGCAGGCTGCTTATCCTACTTTATTATCTTTATTATTGCTGCTTGACGATGAAAAGAGAATTTCCTCTCGAGTTAGAAAAGCAGAGTTTGTCTCAAAGCTCTTTGGTTTTTTTCAGTAGCAAGGTACAGTTTACTCCTTAGAATTTATGGAAATTTTTTTTCTCGCCTGTACAGGGAATTTTGATATTGTGGAGTTCTCTTGTTCCCGTGACAAATTATGGTGGCATTTGTCAGCGTTTCCTAAAGGTTTTGACATTACTCCACGATACTAAGGTGGATTCTGCTGACTCTGGACAAGTTCGAACTAAACATCTTCTGCCAAACTCCTGAAATTATCCAGGAGCTGCACACAGGTGGCCTGTTCAGGGCTGTGGTCCTGGCTCTTCCAGGGGGAAGGAATTTCAAAATGGGATTAATTAGAATTGAAGGACTTTTTTCAGCCTGTGTTTGTGGGGTTGATATTCACACCAACACAACCATCTGAAAATCCCACTAATTTCAGGAGCCAGTTTAGGTCTGCTTCAAGCGATACTTCAGTATTGATTAAAATAAAAATCCTGAATAAAAAGACAAGACTCCTTATATATTTTTACCAAAAGGTTGGTTTTTTAAGCAATACTTTTAAAGACATCTAAGATTTCAACTCACAAATTCTACAGGTAGAATAACTGCAAAATTCTATAAAAGAAGCCTTTCCCTAGGAGTTTTAAGGTTTTGCCGTATTTATTTGTGTTCATGGGCTTTAGAGGATGACCTAGGAGGGAAGTTTTCATTCTTGGGGCAGTCCCTGTCCCTCGAGGTTGCTGCCAAAGGTCTACAAGGAACACCAGGGAAATTTCCATGAATTTTTCAGCTACCTGCATCTCTGTCATCTCTTAAATACAAATAAAATCGAGCCCAAATGTCCCTTTTTTAATGAGTAATGGGAAATGAGACAGAATCAATCGTTGGCAAAGTAAAAGATGCTTAATATTGATTGTTCTTCTGAAGGATGAGGAAGCTTTTCTAATGCTCGTTGGGGGACACGGGGAGGGGACAGCTTATGGATTTGTTTTCCTTTCTGCATTCCCAAGGGAGCAGGGAAAAGATGAGGCCGTGATAGATGATAATTCTGCACGGAATGACTAATGAGGAGCTGAGCTGCCTCTGTAGCAGCAATGAAGGCAGTAATAACCAGAGTAATTGGGTTTATTGGGTTTCTGCTTAGCACACATCCAGTCCTCTCCAACATCCTGTCCCTCCAAAGCCCTTTATGCTCTCTCTCTTTCCTTTTTATTATGCCTGACTTGAGTTATTTCATGAAATCTGACCTTGTATTCTTAATCTCATCTACTTGTTCTGCATAGTTCATCTTCTTTGTGCTCCTCACTAGCTGTTCTGTCAAAGAGCCCACGTAACCACGGCATCCCAGGCTGCAGTGCCAGCGCTGACTCAGGGTGGATTTACATGACTGTAGCCCCAACAGCTCCATTTCATCTTCTCGGGGAATCTGCCTCAAGAAATAATATTCCAGGATAAATTTGCTAGAAGTGCACAACCCTCTTTTACAAACCACAGTGGCAACTCTGTGTTAGAATTAATGACAACTTCCATTTTCAACTAAATGCTTTTTTTTTTTTTTTAAGAGGTTGGAAACAGCAAGAGTTACATGCAAGTCAGGAAAAAAAATAGTTATTATTTGTTATGATTTTTTTTTTTTTCTAAAAGGCTTTTACACTCCTGCTGTGAAAACATCTCTGCAGAAATCCATTCTTGCAGGGGAAAGGGGAAAAAAAAAAATACAAACCAACGTTTCATATTTCCTGTCAGTGCCATTCCACTTCCAATCCCCCAAGAGCAAAGCAGACATTCCATTCCAGCCTAATGACACAGTAGCTGGCTGTTCCCTACAGCTGGGTGATTTCGTGGTGAATTTATTCCCCTTGCAGGATTGTGTCATGCTGGAGCTCCCTCTGGGGAAGTGTTTCCAGCCCCTGCTGGTGCTCCCAGCCTCTCTGGCACTCGCACTCCCTCATTTCCCAGAGGTGCCTCATGCCCCAGGCACTGCAGAGCCCAACTGGTGGCTCCTGGCTCCCCCTGCACATTTTCCACCCCCAGCCGGCATCGCTCCCTCTGGAGGGAAAGATCATCACCCACATGATGCTGGGTCTAACTCTCGCCGTGTCCCCCCCAGCAGTAATTCCAGTATCTCAGCTTCTTTCAGGGCACGAGAGATGCAGCTGTAGAGTCGGATCTTCCACAGCGCGAAAGGGGAAGGCATCGCTCAGCTCCTTTTGAGAGGCAGAGGGATGAACTGATGAGAAATATCTCTAACCATCCTTCCGATACTCTGTCTCCCCCGGGAATTTTTTTTCCCCACACCTTTGCACAAAGAAAAACAGATTACTATGGCATCTCCCCCAAACCTAACAACTTCCACTTGACCTTCTAGTTACAGATATTGCACTTAAAAGAGACGACCTTTGATTTGGGGAGGGGAGACAAGGCGAACCGAGGATCTCAGAATGTTTGTGGTGGTCACATTTGCTCCTCACCCTTTTAAAGCCTTTTGGAATGAGCTCTGTTTCCATGGAAAAATCTCCACAAGGCCAGTAATCTTACAGTTTCTGTGTGGTGCTTGTGGAAATCTTATTGGAAGACTTAAGCTTCTTCAGTTCAACTCCAAAGCACGTTGTAGAGATGAGAATACACATTTGGTTTTCTTCATAAAGGCAGTTGAGGTGGCTCACCCTCACTGAAACCATACAATAAACATTTCACTGCTCAGCCAGCTATGGAAATTCAGAGGTTTTTGGGGATTAGCACTGCTCTGGCTGTGCCTGCCATGGTGATGGCAATCACACTGTGACCCTGTGCCAGGCCTGATGCACACCTTGGACAAAATTTCCCTGCAAATTAGGAATAATAATGAATAGATAGCACAGTAAAAACTTGCAAGATAAAGGTATTCATAGGAGGCTACTGCTATTCTAGAGTATCCATCTGAAGTCAGTGGGTGCAAGGCAGGGCTCTGAACAGGGTAGGCTGAGCCAGGAAGTCTCTGAGGGGCCTCGTTAACACGTATTTCCCCATTCCAGACCCTTCAGATGGAACATGGATTAACACTGCTTCTGCAGGGTTTCAGATGGTTTGTGCTGAATTCCAAGCTACATGCAAATCACTAGGCATGGAGCAGGATGACAAAGTGTTACTAACAGAGGAAAATCATCTCCACTGAAAGTGATTATTTGCGCCTCAGATAACACAGAGATTATTCAGGTTTTTGTACCTCCTACACTCACTGAAGTTGCCCAGTGAGTGCAGCCTTACAATGGCCTTCCTCTTCTATCCACTAAATCTTAAACTGATCCCTTTTTTTTTTGTGCACTAACATCTTCCAGCTCTGTTAACAAAGAGTTCCTGGCACTTTTCAAATCCCTGGAATGTGGCTGCAGCACAAACTACACATACAAGACCTCGTGCCTTCAATGACAGAGACTCACCAGCGCGGGGAGGAAAGGGAGTGATGATAATAAGTATAATAGTAACTGGATTAGGCCAGCAGGGTCAGCAGCTGATCTTGCTGCAGTCTGAAAAGGTTATTTTAATTCCAGTAATTGGCCCCAGCCAGCAGCCGGAATTGATGTGCTGCCACTTTTATCTGTTTGCTGCTCGCCATGTTCAGATGCAGCAGCGCTGCACGAGGAACACAAATTACCTGCTGGAGTCAATGCAGGTGATTGCTTTGCTCCCATTATTGATCAGTTGTGGTGCTTAGACAAAGCCTCGGCCACTGTCCCATCCCCAGCTGATGGAAGATGAGTGGTCTGTAGGTCCCACAGCATTCAGGGAGCCAGGCAACAGCTAATTGTTATTATACTGCTGATCATTATTGCGATTCTTTTGCTTAATGACCAACATTTATATGATGCTGATCATGCAGTTACCCTACAGCACTCTGCAAGCTTCACAAAAGGTTTTACAAATTCTGGTTTTTGAGTCTAAAAGCATTATTATGACTCGGCCTCTCCGTGTAATGGGGAAAAGAAAGATCGGGATTATCCTTAACAAGTGTTGTAACAAAACATTTTGTCTGTCTAAATACTCAGGATATCCAGAGGGACCTGCAGCTGTGCTGGTGTTGGAATCCTGAATTCGNGATCTTAAGAAAGAAGAATCCAACGTGCTGGGTGTGTGGGGACTCCCAGCTGGTGAGGGACTCGTCATAGATCTCAGATTTACCAGCACGCTGACTGAAAATCTACAGGGTGACCCACAAAGGGCTGGTGCAGGTCACAGGACTTCCTGCGGGTGGGTCCCAGCCACCCCAAAAATGCCAAGGTCACCCTCCCAGGAGGGTCCCTCTCACTCCCAACTCTTTAGGGAGTATAAAGCTCCTGACCCTCTTCCAGTAACTTTGTTCAATGGGGTGGACATAACACAGAGTTGTGCTCTGGTGGGAGCGCTCGAGCTCCATGTCAGAGATATTGTTGTAATTAATATTTTGGATCGTATCCCAGTTCCTCTGCAGAAAGGATTGGACAAAGAGCCGTGCACACACCACGGGTTTGGTCCCTGAGCTGACTCAGTGCCTCCACAGCCATCCCAGGTGTGTTCTCAGGTACCTGCATCTTCCTCGGGGATCCAGATTTTAGCTCCTGTTCCAGGCTCACACTGGCTCTTACCTCACTTTTCTACTGTTCAGCACTGAAGGGAAAAGAAAAACCCCCACCTGTGTTTAAGTGCTTTTGAATTTAAGGCATCACCTCACAAAACGCAGGGCAATAAACAGGGCCAGGAGTTGGGCTCAGGGATCCTTGTGGGTCATTTCCAGTTCAGGGCGTTCTGTGACCGTCGGTGGCTTTCTAAATAACCATATCTAGCTCTACCCTATTGGGATAAAATTCCCAACTATAATACCCAAGGGAGAAAAACATGATGCATGATCCTATGTCACAAGAGAGTAAGGAAACAGAGTGTCTTAAATTTTGGGAGGGGGCAGGAGTTTGGCTGCCTTAATAGAGGGAGCCTCCAGATCAGAGTCATGTGTGGTCATAAATAATTTGAAAATTTGTGTTTTACCACCCTTTGTCCCACAGCCAGGGCACAGGGAGGCAGCAGCAGCACAGTGGAGAGTCCTGCCTTTCCCAAAAGACCAGGACACCTCTAAACGTCTTTTCTTCCCGCTGCTTGAACTTCCCATTCATGTGCTGAGGTGGAAGGAATTAATTACAGAGATTTCAGAGGAGCTGAGAGCTCTTCACAAGAAAGCACCTTAATATCAGGTGTAAATAAAACAATCCAGGAGCCTTGGACCCACTCCAGGAGCAATACTTGTCTCCTTTCTTTATGGCTACTCAGAGAGCTGCCCCCATTCCCAAAAAAATATTGGAGGAAATTAGTTTTTCCACCGGATTCTTTGGCCAATTTCCCATAGCAGAGATAAGACCCACAGCATGTGCATTTACAGATTACTACTCTCTGTTCTCCTTGTCCTTGGAAAAAGGGACTTGTTTTCTCCAGGAGCATTTCACCCTGAACAGCTGGAGTGCTTTTTTAACAACGTAACAATAAATTAAATTAGAAAGTTGTGCTTGGCAAGGAGAAATGCAGCTGTCTAGATCCATGCCACACATGAGATGATAAAACTTTTTAATTTCACTTGTTAAACTCCTTCTCATTGACTTAGCTAGGAAAAAAAAAATAAACAAATAAAGCANTAGCTAGGGGAAAAAAAAAAACAAACAAATAAAGCACCAAGTGTGGCTTTGGGTAATTTTGTTGGATTTAAGAAAAACAAGTAAAGAAAATTAGCAACTGGCAAGGAATTCTGCCCTGAACCCCTGTAACTTAATGGAAGTAAGAGATTTATAATTGGAGGAAAAAGAGTAGGTTTGTGATTTTTCATGCCATTTTCTAAGGTGTTTTGTTTAAAATATTGGGGAAAGACAGAAGATTTTCACCAAATTTAAAACTACTGATTTCTGTGCTTAGAAGATGGGTCTGATCTGGAAGAAAACCTGACAAATTCTTCCATGGATTCTGTATAAACCCCATGACCTGCAACCACTCCCACATAGCAAAGAGAAGAGAAGTTATTTCCAAGTTTGGTATTTATCCAGTCCCTGATGTTTCAGGGATTGGTGTCCACATATTAATTTTAAAGCTGGTTTCATCCTGAATCTTTTTCCTGACCCAAAAATCACGTTTCTGTTACTCTGCAGTGGCAGCAGCTTTAGTTGTGGCTGCCCCTGAATCCCTGGAAATGTCCAAGGCCAGGCTGGACGGGGCTTGGAGCAGCCTGGGACAGTGGAAGGTGTCCCTGCCCATGGCAGGGGTGGCACTGGATGGGCTTCAAGGTCTCATCCTCCCCAAATCATTCTATCATTATATAATTTCAACTTTACACTGAATTTCAGAATGATTTAGGTGAATCTGGCAAAAAAAAAATACAAAACAGCAAGGCAAAATCCCAAATTCTTACATTCTGCAGGATAGGTGGGAGTTTGGAAAGGAAAAGATAACATCTTTCTTTCATGTTTAGCTGTGGTTTATATGCAGTTGTCTGTCTAAGTGGATGCAGATTAAAAAGCAAAATATGTTCGAAGCACACACACCAATCAGTTGGGTAAATAAAGGTAACTAAATTACATGTATTTTTGCTAATTACCACCCTAACTACATGGGGATTTGTCAGCAATCCTGTTCTTTATTCAGATAAAGGCAAATACATTCCAAACAGCAGTGACTGAATTTCTGCATTTCAGTCACATAAAATGTGGTGTGAACACGGCTGTTTTACAGATCAAAAGCTTAATTCATAAATAAAATTCAGTGGTTTATATGTTAGAGAATGTGCTCAGTCTTGCAGCCCTTTACAAATGAGCTGTGACTACAGTGGCTGTCCCAGGTTTGATATCGAAATGTCTCGGACCCCTTTTCCTGTCCTTTTCCCAACAAACCAGAGTGGTTTGGGTTGGAAGGAACCTTAGAGATCATCGAGTTTCACTGCTCTTGCCGTGGGCAGGGACGCCTTTCCCTGGAAAGGAAGGTGTTTTATCACTGCCGTCGGTTTCCCAGTTTTCATTCCACATCCTCAGCTCACACAGACTGGAACAGCTCTGACTTTACAAGCTGAACCAGAATAATTTTTGCTGCCAGGAGCTTTGGCCGATTGGTTTGTTCTGGGGGGAAACACCAAACTCCTCATTGCTGCCCACGCGTTTTCCACAGAATCAGAGAATTTTGGGGGTTGGACGGGACCTTACAGTCCCAAATCCCTGCCATGGGACACCCTCCACTATCCCAGGTTGCCCCAAACCCATCCAACCCAGCCTTGGACAATTCCAGGGATGGGGCAGCCACGGGTTCTCTGGGTAATGATGCATTTGTTAATTAATTATTTGTTTTTGTGTTGATTATTTGCAGTGCGAGCCTCCCTAGCAGCAGACAGGGAGTGTCACAGTAGGCTCAAAACATGGAAGAGTTGCTCCAAGGGCTGGGTTAGTTGTGGAATTTGCCCCAAGTCCCTCATGGAGTTGGAGTTTCATCAAAAACTCGATGTGAAACAATCTCTGTCATTCCAAAGGGCAACTTTTCTGATAGATTGGGAAGATGATGGACAGTTATCTACTCAGAAAAGTCTGATGGCTGACAAAGTGATGGACATGGTGATAACTGACACGAGGATTATGGCAGGTTAATCAAGGCTCACTACAGCAGCAAAATTCATTCTCACGTTTTACGCAGATGAATCACAACCCCCCTCACATGCTGCATTTACAGGGTTTATCTTTGCAAATGAAAAAACCCTTGAAAACGATTATAAGTTTCGTCTGGCTACTCTTTTAATATTCCTGCAAATCATTCCCCGAACTTTCCCCTTGGTCTTTAACTGAGCTGATCAAAAGGTTCTACTTTTCCTCCTGCAATCCCCACCTTTAAGGCTCTCCTCCAACCAACCCCCAGCACCAGGAATGGTTTGTCACATCCGTCTCACTGTTACTACAACAAAAGCATGCCCTGATTGTAGGAAAAACTTCCATCAAAAGGCAGGGGAAGCAACCCAAAGAGCTGGGAGAGGCTAAGGAACAACCTTAGGGTAGGAGAGCTTGGGACGAGGGGTTATGGCCCATCTCTGCACTGGGGAAAAAAAAAAGTCACATTTGCTAAGCTGAACTTCACTGAAAATAAACAACAAATTAAAGACCTGCTTCTGCTCTTCAGGCTCACGTTCAACCTTGGCTAAAAGGTTTTATGCACAAGATCTTAGAATTGTTATGGTTGGGGAAAACCTCCAAGGTCATAGATTCCAGTCTTTGACCAAACATCCCCACACCCACTAAACCACAGGGTGAAGTGTTTCATCTATTCAGTTTTTGAACACTTCCAGGGATGGTGACTCTACCACTTCCCTGGGCACTCCATCCCAATGCTTGACCTTTCTGTGAAGAAATTTTTCTTGACTTTCAGCTAAGATGAGCGGCTTTTCCTTCAGAAATGATCGCAGTATGTTCTTCAAAGTGATCCAAACTGGAGTTTTGTGCTCTTCTAAGGCTCCATTCTGGCTCTACTGTGATAAATATCCAAACAGAACGGAACTCTCAGGATTTATTAATTGAAATTAGGATGAAGCAGCTTATGATACTCCAAAACAACAGTTTCAGGAAGCACTCACAATAAAGTGAGGCAGTTACAGCCATATAAACCAGTCAGTGATTAAAGATTTAACATGTTGTCCTGGACTCACAATACAGCCATTCTGGAAACCAGGAACATGCCTGTGGGATTTATAATTCCTTACAGAAAACATTCTCATTTACTTGGAAGAAATTAAGCCCATTTGATGGTGATATCATTCCAAAGAATGTACTGAAGCTCATGAAGAGCAGCAGGTTTTATTTTTTCAAGTGAACCAATGGTAAATCCTGTGAGAAATAACAAAAAGTTTTGGGGTTTGTTTTTTTTTCAAAAAAGCCTAACAAGAACCACCATGAATTTAACTGGAATTTACCAAAGTATCTTTGGAATGTGCTTTATCAATCAATGTGCTGCTAAAACAACCATGTTTGTACGAGATGGACTCAATGCCAGGGTGGACGGCGCTGGGAGCAGCCTGGGACAGTGGAAGGTGTCCCTGCCCATGGCAGGGGGTGGCACTGGATGGGCTTTAAGGTCCTTCCAACCCAAACCGTTCTGGGATTCTACAATTCCACGAGATAAACAACAAATTACCCCTTAATCCACAGCCTGGGAACGTTCCCGTTAACATCACTACGCTTTTCCGTTTTCCATTGACTATTTCTTTTGGTCTGAAATCAATCAGAACTTTGGGAGGGAAAAAAATCTGAGCCTTAATTTTAACATAAAGGACATCAAACATTCAAATGCAGCTCTGCATGGGAGTTGAATTCCTTCCACGTATTACAGCAAGCTTGATTCTGTCACCTCTATTCAAAGTAATCATCTGAGCCTAATCTTCCAAGGAATCCTGGCACTAGAAATGCAAAAAAGGACTTTCAAACGAGCTCCCCGAGTAACTCATTTTAGCATCAGTGCTTTTATTTAAGGAATAAAAATTAAATAATAAAAGGTACATAGGCAACAACATATGCAAATAAATGTCATTGCAGGGCTCTAGACAAGTGGCATGCACCAGGGCTCCTTTGAAATTTCCAGCTTACAGCTCTTTATGGTCAGGTCGATGATTATTTTGAAAATGTAGCTCTTAGGTGTTTTCATGGACTTCTCTGCAAAATAAAGATAATCCCTGACATTGTAAAAATTGGTACATGTAAAGACTGTGCCGTGCTCAGACAGCAGAGTAAAAGGTGTGTTCTGAAGGGATCAGAAACAAGACAAGAGAAATGAGCACTTAAATATGTATTTTTAGGAAATTAGGGACTGATACATCACAGACTTCAGAAAACTGGGAAGAACTGGAAGGTTTTTCTGAATGGGAAGAGAATAGTTTGGTTCCTCCACCACATCTTGCATATTGCAAGGTAAAATATTTAAATCTAAATAAGAATTTTTTTTTTAAATAAAATGAATTTCAGTCAGGCCCTTCCTTCTCCTAATATCAGTAAAATCATTATTTTGACCACTTGTGTCCTTCCTCCACTACACTGCTGACACAGCTCCAGCTGATGGAGCAGCTTTGCCCCCTTGTATTTTCCAAGTGGGCCAGCAAACACTTTTCCAAGTTGTCCTGCTGGCCACACGAGCCTGAACTGAAGATGTGAAAGTCTTTGGAACAAGGGCAAACCAGTATCACACCTTGGATTCACCCAGATCTCCCTCAGACCTTGCTTTGAGAGAGAAAGTGAAAGATTAGGGATAACAGAAATGATGGTTATGAAGGATTAGTCCCTCTGGACGTTTGCCTTCCTTAAGCTTAAATCCCCCTCTGCCTCCCCCTCCAGCCTCAAATCGCCGAGGGCTGGTTTGGCAGCAGCTCTTGTAAATAAAGGTTGTAGGGTGGAAGGAGCAAATCCTTCATTACCTTTCGGGAGTAACTCGCTTGGTGACCTTGAAGTGGTTACACAACCTCGTTTTGCAATCCAGGGTGAAATGAGGACCACGCTCAGAGCCATCTGCTGCAATTCATCTCGGCCTTCCCCGCCAGAGTGATTGCAGTGCATGTTACAAATAGATTAGTTTGCCCGGCAGCAATCTATTTTCGGGTCCCAATGTGTAATCCCAAATTACAAACCCGCTATTGTTTGAGGGGAATGGAAGTGGTCAGTGCAGGCTTCCCGAGCATGACGTTAACGTCGCCCGGGTCCCGGCCGATTTTACACCGTGGGGGTTCTCCCAAGCTTTTGGGAAGTGATCCATGGGAAGGGGTGAAGGGCAAACTCAAGTGCTTTGGGAGTGATTCCATGTTTGCTGTAGGGCAGGAGTGGTGGATATGAATTTATCGGGTCTCTCTAGAGTTTCTGCTTCTCTCAAAGCCTTGTGTGAATGGCCTGTGGTTCCCCACCTTCCCTGCCACAGCTTCCTTGCAGGGTCTCAAAGTCTCAAAAGCCTGACCACCCTTTCAGCAAAGAGTTTTTTTTCCTAGATTAGATATTAGGAAAGATTTTTCTCACTGAAAGGGTGGTCAGGCACTGGAACAGGGAACTCCCCTCCACTGCAGGGACGTGGTGGAGTCACCATCCCAGAATGNTATTCTGATTCTGTCAGTAGTTTCGTTTGTACTATTGCATTTATTTTTTTTTTCTTTCTATTAAATTGTATTTCTGACTTGGAGCCTCTCACTGGTTTTGCTTTCAAACCAGTTCAGTGGCACTGGGGGACGCGGTTCAGGGGTGAATACAGTGTTGCTGGGTTCTTGGTTGGACTCAATGATCTTCGAGGTCTTTTCCAGTTCTAATTGTTCTGTGATTCTATGAAAATGCTCTGAAACTAAAGCATCTTGTCATAACCAGAATGCAATGATGTGTGAATGTGATCACAGCCAAAACAAAACACCTGAATATTTTGAATAGGGGAAATTCAATCCAATCACAGGCTGTGGCTGTCTCCTGAATATTCATTTATTCTGACATTCTCAAACACTAAGAATAGTCAAATCTGAGCTATTATCTCCATTTTGCTGCTATTTTAATTTGGGGTGTTTTGTGCTGCACTGAATACTGAGACATCACAATATTTTTAGACTCTGGAAAATAACATCACTCTCAGGCAATGGCACGAACATTTACATTTGGAAAATAGGACAGGTGCAGCTAAAGCATGAGCTGCAGGCAGAAAAAATTGTGGCATCAGTACCTGGAGAATTACTTTAAAGTGTTTTGCTAGACCTGGCTCGTTGTAACTTTTCCTTGTTAAAGGACTCATAAAAGTCCTTTTCCAAGGTACTGTGCTTAATCCAAACCTTACTGAGGTAAATCCTCTGGTCTAAACTAAATTCACCGAATCTCCTATGATGATTTTGCCAAAATGCACCTGAATATTCATGGTGCAAAGGCCCCCTTGCCTCACCAGAAGGATGTGAGGAGCTGCCAGTCAAATTCCACTACTCAGCTCTCTCTATAGCTGTGCTTAAAGCCCAAAAAGAATGAGACAAAAAACAGCTGGAGCTTTTCAGCTCTTTTTTTTCCTCTGGTTTGCTTGACCTTTTCATAGCTGGGTGAACATCATGAGAAAACCCCACACGGGATCACGCATGAGGATACAACTGATGAAAGATCCATGGCCTGAAGCCTTTCCCCACTGGAAGCATTCTTTGCTGTCAATACACTTTATTCTACCCTATTCATTATAAACACTTCCCTGAAGTCCCCAGGTTTTAAATACCATGTGTTTTCACTTCAAAACCCAGAATAAATCTCAATTTATTCTTGACTATGGAGCTTTTAGACTCCAATTTTTGCCCTAAGTGAATAAATCAATTTCTATTTAAGTAGTGGTGCCTTTCCCTCGCTGTTTGAAGCTGCAAGAATAGTTACACTTATTCTACACAGAAAAAAATCACCTCACTGGGTACTTTATAGACTTTGGTGCCAACTGAGTCACTAATTTACTCTGCCAAATCAAATTAATCTTGTCTCAAAATTCACTCTGTTATGGTCAATGGATCAGAGATGAACTGCAAGGAATTCACTGGAAGGCAATGCTCAGATTAAACAGTGTATTACAGGAAAACACTTGAAGAAATTAATAGAATTACATTGGCTACAGGGAAAGATTCCCATTCAGAGAAATTTACTTTCAGAGAAAGGCCTGGGGTTTTTCAGCTTTACTACACAAACATCCCAAGTTTAGAAACCTTCAGTCATGCAGTTTAGTTTTAATTATAAAACGCAACTGAGACATCATAATACAAACGACTCAAAAGTTATCCTGCCTTAATTGTACAGAAATCAAGATACTGCTTGGAAATGCCAGAATTAGCTAAGCCAAAGCTAAATCCTTTGCACAAATCCTCTCCTCCACACACTCGTCTATGCCACTTTGGATGCAGCACAGCTGTTTCTATTCCAAACAGCTCTGGTGCTCTCTGATTGTTTTCTCTTTAGCTCAGTAAAAGGTACCAGAGCAAACAGAGGAGGTAAAGGAGAGCAGTGAGGCAGGCGCTGAACCACCTGCTGATGCAAACAACATCTTGGCACTCTTTTAACACACTGTGCCTAAGCTTATCCTCTTCAAAATCGAGTAAGAACTTAAAAAAAAAAAAACCAAAAAAAAAAAAACACACAAAAAAAAACGCAAGCAGTTTTCTAAGTCCTGGGTAATCTAATTAAAAAGTTTGCTCCTTCCTTTTTGAGGGATGAGGCACAAACCCAACAGGCACGATAAAAACCTTCTCCACCCTGGTGAGCCCACGCTGTCACACAACAGAGCTGGCAGGAGGCAGATAAATGGCAAAGCAACGCGGGGCACAGCACTCTTCATGTTCCTTTTATTAGCAACATTTAATGGCCTTTTCCACTTTTTGCCATGAATTAGAGGCGCTCATGTCTGACACTTAAGAAATTAGCGTGACACAAATCATCTGTAAAAGACTTTTTAACGCGGTGACAACTGATTTCAGCTTGCAAGGGAGAGAATTAGTCTTTTGTGAGCAGCCCTGAGAGCACTGAGTGAGAACCATCTTTTTACAAGGGAGCTGGGAATTTAGCGGGAGCACTCAACCCTCCGCAGAATCCAAGCTTTAATTTTTTATCCTGCAAAAGGAACTCGTAAGAATTTGCTTTAGGAGAATTTATAGAGATGTACTTTATACACCCAGTCCATAATACAGATGAATAGCTCTAGATGTTTACGGTATATTTAAGTATACTCGTGGGACCCATCTCAACTTGATTCTGTAATATCAATTTTGTTATATATTTGCTGTGGGGAAGATGTTAATAGGCTGTTAAAACAGTCACTAGGAAAAAAAAAAATTGAATCAACCTCATAAATCCTAAAGCATCTGATTTCAGTTTTATGTTTATTTCTTTCAGTAGGATATCGAAAAGAAGAGTTAGATTCCCAGTAAATCTTTTATAGGTTACACTGGTTTATAGTCTTAAAATGATGGCACTTGGTAGTTAATTTTTCTTCTTGAAAAAAAAAAAAAGGACAACATTATCCCTATATCACATCTTCAACTTAACTGCGCATTCTGCACCCACTGCTCTTTAAGGAATCATAACTTAAAGCCAGGATTTTCATTTCCCTCCCTCTTCCAGGTTTCCTTGAGGAAAGCACTTGATCATTATGAAGCAGGTTATTATTTATAAGAGGAGACCAGGCCTGAGTGTGGATTTGTGGATCACCCTGCCCAGCTCGGCAGCAGCATCACTTTTGCCAGGCTCACAGGGACAGGACAGCCCTGGCACGGGGAAAACACAGCAAACCACACCTGACACCAAGCAGGCAGAAAGAACCTGCTCAATCCTTTCCCCTCTGAAGTCCCTAAAGCTCCAAAACCCGCCCAATTATTCCTCTGTAGTCCCCAAATCCCCCAAGACCTCCCCAAAATCCCACCAAAATTCCCCCAAATGCCTTCAAGACCCCGCCCCTACCCCAAACCCCTCAAATTTTGGGCCCGTCCCAAATTCAGTGTGTTTCCCCCCAAATTCAGGGCGGTTTTCCCTCCTCCGAAATGCCCCTGAAGACCTGCCTGTGCAAGGTAAACACAACAGAAGCCACAGCACCAGCTTTGCTGTGGCAAGGCTTGTGGCACATGCCGAAGCCAAGGGTGGCTGGAAGGCCCACCCAATTCCCAATTTCAGGAAAGCTGAGTTTTGTCCATTTGCATGAGGTTGAAAACTCGGCTTTTAGCTCAGGGGTTTGGCTCAGGATGAAGGAAGTTGAGGGAAATACTACAAATGCGTATTGCAGATTAACATGCTCACAAAATAAACGACAGAGAAGGCTTTTGGCCATGCTGGTATGTTCCTTTTTAAAATTATTTTTGGGGTTTTTTTTGCAGCAATACTGACAGGTAACACCTGACACCACATACCTGGCACATTTTAAATCACAAGTTCAGCAAAGGAAGGATCCTTTGAGGCGAGACCTCCACTCCCCCCAAATTTAACGTGGCATCCTCCCCTTTCTCTGCACGCTCCTCTAGGAAGTCTGATGGATTTAATCTCTCAGTTGTGTGAGAGCACATCATGCAACACAAACCCAAGTGAGCTTTGCAAAGCCTTCAAGCTCAGGGGTGGCCTCACACCCTTCTCCTCCCTATGGCAAACAAATGACAATAAAAAGAAGAAACCAAAGCAATTCCACAGCCAAGTGCCAATAAAACTGACTGGATGTGGAGGCAGTATTGAATAAGAGATAAGTGCTGCTAAAGGAGAAGGAAATTTGCAATCAGACACACTCCTTGTAGCCCAGTCTCTCCTGGGGTATTTGCTCCCTGTTGGTGGAGAGGAGCTGCCATTTTCCAAGGAAAGGAGATCTCTAACAGCTCCATTCCCTGTTCCGAAAGCATCTCAGCGCACATTTAATAAGCTTGTTTGGTTTCTGAATTAACGGAAGGAATCAGTCTGCAGGAAGGTAACTCCAGGTAAATACAGAAAATAGCTAAAGGGGAAAGTGCCTTTACTTCCTTCTAACACAGAGCTCTGCAAAGCTGCACTTCCTCCATTTCTCTGCCCAGGTTCTTCCTCTTCTGCCTCACCCCAAAGCAGCCGCTCCAGTCCTTTGGCCAAAGGGGTGCTGAGGGCACTGCTGCATTTTCTACATATTTTCAGTTCATTCTGCCTAGCACTGAGCTCTGTCCGTAGCTGTCAGGGGATAACAAATTCAAACTGTGATACAGGCTTGCTTCCATTCTGAGACAAAATCTGTCTGGCTGGTTTGGGGGTTTTCTTTACCAGCCTTTCAGCAGCCCTGTTTCCTTTCCCAGTCCCGCAGGAAGGTTGTACCACCACCCTCAGTGCCTCAGGCAATGCCTGGCTGCTCTGTGTGCAAGACCCCTGGTCTGGGCACTTGTGTTCTGCAAGTTCTTGCTCCCTTGGGAGGCTCCACTCAAAAGAAATTTTTGGTGTTTCGGGATAACCTTCTCTCCTGAACACTAAAGTGCCTGGATACATCTCTAAAGAGAGATTTAAATATTTTGGGACCAGTTCACTCCTTGAACCTGCACTCTATTCCCACTTCTCTCATTTTACATCAGGGATAATCCTGAGTTAATTCCAAGGCAAAGAAGCCCAATGTCCCCGAATTCAGGCTGTGCCCTGTCTCCTATCATAGGAAAACACTCAATTTGGTTGAAATCAGTGTTTATTTCTAAGGAAAGCAACAACAGCTTCAGAACCATCAAGGCCCTCATGCAGTATTCATTATTAGTAAGTATTCAGGTCAGCAGTGACAGAAGAAAACACCAGCTCCTTTGAAGATCCCAACTTCAGTCCCCCAAGCCAATATAAAAATCTCATTTAGCAGTATTTGGCTGTGTGACGAATTGGGGGGACTTGTCTGACCATGATTTATGAATTCCATTGTGCTTTTATGAACTACCTATACTCTTACATCTTGTGACTCCCTTTTATTGTATTGGGCCTCACAGTTCTTATGCTAAGGACACCAGAGAATAGTTTTGGTACATCAGCTCTTAAATAATTGATAGTTAAGGACTACAAGTTGCTGAATAGACCTGTCTGGGGGGAACAAATGACCTGTGACACTCAAGAAAAACTAGTTTTCTCCAATTTCCTTGCAGAGCCCTGGGATTTGAAAGGTTGTGCTTTAGCCAGAAGCAAAACAAACATGAGATATTAGCGAGGGTTCTTAAAAACACAGAGTCTGAGTCACTCACTGAAGGAGCTTGGAATGCCAGTCCACTCAGCAAAGAGTGGTTTTAGTGCTCGGCTCTGACTGCTGACTTAGAGCAAAGCCTGGCTTCACCCACACCAGCTCCAACTGTCCCACCTCAGTTCCGTCAGCAAAGTCAGAAGTGAAAAAGTGTTTTTAGAATAAAGCCAGAGCAGCAAAACCCCCACAGTAATTAGAAACTCAATCTGACCACCTGCAATCAAGAACAGGTTTCTGTTCATCTTTCATTTCCAAACTTGTCAGAGGTGCAGTCAAAGCAAGGCCAGAAAGGTCCAACCACGACAACTGAGAGAGGGCAGAGGGCTTTAAAAACTGCTGGAGCGTGGTTCTGCTGGACTGGCTGTGTGAGAGGACTTCCACGGTTAAATAAACAAATAATATTTCCTCGCTGACAATTTATACAGGATTTTATGTTCCTGACAAGATTCCTGAGCCCTCCAGTCAGATCCTGGAGGAGGCTGAGCTTACAGTACACAGAGAGAGCAGCAGCAGAAAACAGAGCATTAATGATAAAACAGAGCTTGAAGCAGTGGATGGGTTTGGCACCAGCATCTCCTCCGTGAGAGAACGTTCTTCTGTTTAAACTTAGCCAAGAGCCTTTTCATTTCAGCCACATGGGCCCATCTCTAACATCTCTATTTTCTCCTCTGTAATGGGATCGTTTTTCCTCTCAAAACAACAACAACAAAAAAATCTGCTCTTACAGTTTAACTGGCTCCACAAACATAATTTTTTTCTGTAAAGAGGAGGATTTGCCATTTTACAATAAAATAAGGAATCATGAGGTTTAAGAGAGATCCACACTGGGGTTTAGTGTAAGCTATGCAGACACAAGAGAGACTCAGAGATGTGAGCCCAAGAAAAATATTCTCAGTGGAGGCACTCCCGCTGATCTCAACCCCACACAGAGTAGATAAGGACTTTTTTCAGACCCCCAAGACCTAAAACTGTGCTTGGTCAGAGAACAGAACAGTGGAGCTCTTGGAATGGATATACCTGTCCCCCAGGGAAATGTGTTCCCACTGCAGAGAATTTGGATTCATCACTGCCACATCGGAGAATCTTGGAATCACAGAACAGTTTGGGTGGGAAGGGACCTTAAAGCCCCTCCAGTGCCACCCCTGCCATGGGCAGGGACACCTTCCACTGTCCCAGGCTGCTCCCAGCCCCAGTGTCCAGCCTGGCCTTGGGCACTGCCAGGGATCCAGGGGCAGCCACAGCTTTGCTCTTGGAAGTGTTGTGGTAGGACAAAAGTTTATCAACTTTCACAGGCTAATTGCCCTGTTCTGTCTGAACATTGCAAATATTCCAAGAAAAAGCCAAAACAAACAGGGCTGGGCCTTGTTAGCCCAGCTGATAACCTGAGCTAAATAAAATGTTTGAAATACATAATTCTGGGAGGTTTTCTTAGATCTGCCGCAGCATTCCCGTGGGAAGGCTGTAGGCAAGACAGAATTACTTTTGTATTTATAACTGTGTCTTGTGTAACAGGTAAACAAGAAAGGTCCACCCAGAAAATAAACCCTATTTTCTCATAACAGCATGTTAACAGCTAAAGCAGCCAGCACTTTGTGAGGAAAACAGCTAAGAGTTGTTATTTAAATAATCTCAAAAGTAGAGTTTTGGAGTGGGTTAAAACCCACAAGAGTATTAAAAAAAAAAAATTCTATCAAGACAAGAATCTAAAATGATTCCTGCAAACACCTTTTAGATCATTTTATGAGTTCCACAAACAGGATTAATTTAGGATGTTTATTTTTAACAGTTCTTTTGTGTAGCAAAATTCAGATGATGAAGTGGTAGAAAACTAAATATGAATAGCAAATAATGATTGGGAAAGGACATAAAGACGCATTTAATAGTGAGGGAACATTTAAAAATAGTAACTTAAGACAGACATCTGCACAAAACTCTGTGCAGGGTGACATCAGCTGCCACTAGAAAGGGTGAGATAATCTGAAGTTATTTATACTCCATAAAATGATTGCTATTTTGTGACAATTTTAGGAGAAATATATGCCAACGTTGGTTTACAGTGCCTTTGTTTTGGTTGTGTCAGATAATTCCTGCAGCTATAACAGTGCCTGCTGGAAACATTCCTGTTCCTGTGCTGTTGCTGAACACCAGAGCTGTGACTTAGGGAGCAAATGGGAACTGTCAGAACTAAAAAATACTTCTTCCTAAGAGAAGCAGGAATAGCTGAATATAATGATGGACGACTGCAGAATTTGATCATCCTGTTTCATTGGGATATGAGTGACTCATGGACTCCTAACCATTATTCTTCCAGAATTCATCACAGAGAACTCACACCCCAGGTGGAGCTGTGGGTGAGTTTAACACTTATTTACCACAAGGGGTGACTTTACTACCAAGTTCCAACACCAGCTAGCCCAGCAGAGTAAGTTTCCCCTTTTAACTAAGATCCCACGACAGCAATTAGTAAATAACCCAAACGTGAGCAGAGACACCGAGGTCGTGGCAAAGATCCCTGCTGTTCCTCTCAATTTAAGCAATAATTAAAGCCAGCACAGGCAGGGGTGCTCTGGCCTCTGGAAAGTGAATGGAGTTTTGATCCTGACTTGCAGCACCTCGAGCTCTGCGCTTTGTGCTTCCCTCGCAGCACAAAGGGAAGCAAATAGCGCCTGGCTCTGCACTGCAATGAGCGGAATTCTGGCTGCCCAGCCGAGCTTTTCTTCAGCCTGGAAATGCAGGCTTTATCCTAATGAGAGCAGGTATGGCCACGGACAAAGTATCTCCCATTCATCGCGTCGCGTCCAGGACGTGGCTGGGATTTTTGTGGCTGTAGCTCATGCCCAGCGAGCTGGCTCCATTCGGGAGGCACGGAGCTGGCAATCCATTTCCAGCTGTGATTTGGGTTAAGAGCTGAGTCTAAAAAGGAAAGTACTAATGCTTTAGAAATACATCCTAAATCTGTTCAGAAGGGGTGACAGATCACATTAAAACGCGTGGCCTTAAGCTCTGGGTGATGTGGCAAGTGACTTGTGATACATGATGCCACTATTGACCTTTGAACTGGGTAATTCATAAGAGGAAAAAACAGGCTCTTTCTGCCTTGTGTGTAAGCTGAACCCAATGGGAAAAGCTTCATGCAGACATCATCAGGAAAGTTGTCTGTGAAGCTGGAAGTTCCAATTACTATCAAGGAAGTCACAAAATATAAAAACATAATATTAAAACATAATATTATAAATATTAAAACAAACTCTACCATTCTTTTGTTGCCTGAAATTTTAATTTCTGTGTATTCCACGCAGATGAACTGCAGTGACTGATCCTGGTGCTGGAACAATTTTCACACATGAACACACTTCAGCTCTCACTGAGTTTCCAGGACTCACAGAATATACATGTCAATGCCACAGGATTTTTCTCATGGGATGGTCAATGCTGCTTTGAAAGTTTTCTTCCAGAAGAAAACACTAACTGTGACATAAGAATTCTGTTTACTGCGATGAATATCTAGTGTTAAGTGAAAGAAAGAAGAGTCAGAAGTGAACTCTTGGAATGTTCTTATCCTGCAGGTGAACTTCTTCCCGGTGAATGTNGATTTTTCTCATGGGATGGTCAATGCTGCTTTGAAAGTTCTCCTCCAGAAGAAAACACTAACTATGACATAAGAATTCTGTTTACTGCGATGAATATCTAGTGTTAAGTGAAAGAAAGAAGAGTCAGAAGTGAACTCTTGGAATGTTCTTATCCTGCAGGTGAACTTCTTCCCGGTGAATGTTTTAGTGCTGGGTTTATGGCTGAATTTGATGATCCTAAAGGCCTTTTCCAACCATATCAATTCTGTGATTCCAGTCCCTCACAGCCCGTTTGGGCCAACACTGCACAGAAAAAGCAAACACAATATTTACCACAGTAAGCAGTTTTTATGGATCTCCTCATTCTTTCCATTTATTACGCACCAAGGGCTGTGTTTTAATTCACATTTCTGCACTAATCGAGGCAAACCATCTGCCTGGAAGAACAGATGAGCCATTTGGAGACTGCTTTGGGTGAGGGCACAGCTCTGTGGCTGTGAGGGGACCTGGTGGCCTGACCACCTCCTCCAGGGGCCCAAGTGACCATCACCAGCCCTGCTCACTATCTGCCTCTTCCTCGAGGAGAACACACAGAGAGGAGCCAGACCAGAGGACACAGAGATGGCACCTTCACCGTGGCCCAGACCTGGCATTCCAACACCAGGAGCAGCAGAAGAGACGTGGAGCAGGTCCAGAGACATTCCAAGAGGCACCAGCAGGACCAGCAGCATCAGCTGACAGGCGGCCTCTGCAATAATCACTTCACAGAACGTAATTGTGGTGCCTGTATGAGTCCGAGCAAATGGAGAGGTGCTTACTGAGAAGTGCTTTAGGACAAAGAGTTCAATTTTAGCTTATTTTGAACCTCAGAACACCAAACACTGAGAGATTATCTCTGATCTCATTGCAGCCCTATGCCCAAGACCAGAATCCAAGTGATTAGTGATGCTGGACTTGCTTCTGTCTCAGTTCTCACTGATGTAAAGTGGGAACGGCAGCACTGAGCTTCACCAGTGAAAGACTAATAAGGCATTACCAGAACCAAGTGGCTGATTCAGGGTGTATTTTGAAGGCTGTGCACACTTACCCTGCTCAGTCCCATTTTCAGCAGCAGTAAATGGGGACATATCCACCGAAATCAGGGAAGCCACAATAATGCTGCCCAGCTGAGCCCGTGCCCTGTATTCTCAGAAAACACTGCTTAGAGACCAGAGTCCAAGAAGTTAATCACACTTTGTCCTCGGGGGAAGCTGTGCTCCTGTCAAATTCCCAGTCTGCGGTGTTTTTACAGACCGCTTTGAATTTTCTCTCTCAGCTTTCCTGTTTTTTAAAACATAGTGTGTGAGCCCCTTGCAGATTTTTTTTCTGCCTGCCAAGCCGGGAAAAGAAAAGGATTGCAGCGAGACTTCCCTCAGATTGGTCTTCCCTGGATTTAAAAGCCTTCAGGAAACATTTGAGGTAAACCAGAAAGATTGAAGAGTACAGATGTACCTCCCAGGATGCGAGGACTAATGCATGTAATAACTGTATTTCTTTAAAATGACTTTCTCAGGCAGAGTTAAAGGCATAGATGTAACTAAGGGATTGGACTCAGGCCAACTTGTAATGGTTCTGCTGTTTATCTTTTTTGTTTTTCCCTTCTCCCCCTCAGCAGAAAGAGCAGAACAAGCATTTTACTCAGAGATTTAAGGTTTGCTTTCACTCCCTCTCTCACTCAGCCCTCCTGCCCCAAACATTGCTGGGTCACACAAATCAAAGCCTAAATTGCCTGAACCGCAGCAGCACCAGGGAACCCACTGCTCCAGCTATTTTCACTTCCTCCATCTGCTAGGAAGAAAGGGAAGAGAGATAAGACAAAGTGTTCATCAATATTTTAGTATTAATAGATCAGGGTAGAAAGAGTACAAAATTGTAGGTTATACAGAGTGCAATTTAGCAGCGGCCACTCTGTCACCAAGGTGACCGAGATTTATCTTACATGGAAGTTATTTTCTTAACACTTTTATCAAGAGATTGTGAAGCAGACACTGAAAAGAGTGGGGATTTTCAGTTTTTTTTCCCCCGTTTTCCACATAAACACAGGTTTTGCTGCTTATCCTTCTGCTGCCCTTACCTGTACTCGCAAGTAGGGGATTAAAGGCTGCCCTACAACCTCTTTCCAGTCCTTATTAAACCCAGAAGGAATAAAGTTTCTCATACAAACAATGAAATACCCACACAGGGCTCAGAAGAAAGTTTGGAACCCTATTATGGATGTTTTAAATTGTTCAAGGATGACACCACCTGCTTCTGCCCCTCTCCTGGAAAGCCCTGTCCTGAGAGACAACCCCCTTGCAAAGCTCACCTAACATCCCATGGAAAGGGAAAGTGTCCGACTGAGCACATGGGACAGGGTAGGAAAGCAACTGTGTGGCTTTCATGCCTCTGGATTTTATCCATTTCTTATTTCCAGGGCTTTTCCAGCCAGCAGCCTGCTATACCAGCCTTTGGAACACTGATTCACACAGTATTTTAGATACATGTTTCAGATGTGTGCCTAAAAAGCCTCAGATGCCAAGCACAGAAGAGATTCTGTGCTACTTTTCCTACTATTCTCATTCCAGTCTCCACTAAGACAGTCCATCAGCAGCCCCTGAGCCCTGGCTGTTTTTCTCCTATTCTCTTTATCCATGTAATTCCAGCTTATTTCCCAGTGCCTGTCCCTGAGTTAAGCTCTGCTTTCCGAAATCCACACTGCAGAAAGCAAAACCTGGCCTCTTTCCATCACCTCCCGAAGTAATTTTCAAGGTTAACCACAGGAAAGGCAGGTGAATTATGTGGAAACCATCAGCTGCAGATCCCTTTCTTCAGGTGCTCCCCCCACCCTGGCCATTTGCTCAGCATGTGCTCTGGCACTGGGCACTCACAGCACACTCCTGACCAGAAAATTGGTCAAAGAATTCAG
Source organism: Mystacornis crossleyi (assembly GCA_013400655.1). NCBI lineage: Eukaryota > Metazoa > Chordata > Aves > Passeriformes > Timaliidae > Mystacornis > Mystacornis crossleyi. The sequence continues at coordinate 38,106 of VYZQ01049453.1, read as the reverse complement.
ATTTATGCAGTGCAATAATAACCAGCTTCACAGCGAGGCTCGCATGGAGCAAATAAAGACGAAAGCTCTCCTTGGCTCCTGCCAACATCTCCGGCAAACAAAACAACCCCGTAATAGAATCCTGCTTGTAAAAATGCTTCGGGGTGCCCGTGTTCCAGAGCTGGGAGCATAATAAATTAAGTAGTGGATGCCTAGGACAAAACCCTGTGGGATACCTGAGCCAACCCAACAGGTGGAGAAATTGAAAACAAATTGATAGCCTTGGGAGAGGAAATAATAGAACCAAGCAATTATAGTGCCAGCCTGTCTGGGATGAAAGGCAGCCAGAGCCAGCGATGATTTGCATGGAGGCAGCACCAGGAGTGGAGCGTGTCAGGGGATATCCCAGAGCTTTGCACAGCACTGGAACAGCAGGGCAAGCGACAGCTGAGGGCAAAGAGGGGAAAAAAAACAACCAGCACCAAAATCCAGACCCAACAGCCAGAGCTGGAGTGTGTCTGAAAGCAGGAGAGTGGTTTTTTCACGTGGGGGAAAAAGAGGAGGCAGCTGATTTGGTGTCAGCCTCGCTGGTGCCTGTGCTGTGAGGAACTTGGGTAAATCCAGTTCCCCCAGCAGCCCTGGAAATCCAGCCTTGCCCAATGATTCCGTCCTCTAACACGAACCCGTGGAGCACAGGAAGGAGGTCCCTGGTTGCACATGCTGCCCCTTCTCCCTGTTTTCATTATTTTACCTCTGCACTCTCCCAGCCTGCATGGCTATCCCAGCTCTACTCCTGGCTCAGTGCAGCACAAGGGGATACAAACCATTTATTTTAATTTTTAATCCGTATTTCCTGATGCAAGCGGGCGCTTGGGCCACTCTGCCTCCCCCTGAAAGCTACGGCTGATGTAGAGATTCTGCAGAATCAACCATGGAGAGCTTGAATTTGTGACCTTTGGTTGAATGCACCTTTCCTGGGACAAATCTGTAATTAACTGCAGCTCCAACCCCATTCCCAGGTCCGTGCTGTTCTCTCTCGGTGGGATGTGCATCACTAAGGTTCAGAAAATGCCACACTCCATAACTGGCTGCTCAAGAGTCTATTACATCAGAGAAAAGTGAGCCCATGACAGATTTTCCACAAGTTTTCCATTTTTCCCCATGGGCTAGAGCAATCCCAGGGCCTGGGTGTTGAGTACAGGGGATGTCACCTCAGCTCGGAGCTGCTGGCACAACCCATCCCTTGAGGGGAAGGGTGGCCTGGTGGTGGGAATGGGATGAAATGGGGTAAGAACGCCCCAGTCCAAGGCACAGAGAATCCCTGAAGTCAGAGAAGAACTCCAAGACCATCAATTCCAACCCCCAACCATCTCTCCGAAGGAGTCAGGAGCTCGGCACAGGAAACACGGACGCCGAGTTTCCCCAGGAAAATCTTCCTCACAGATGTATTCTGAGGGCTTCGCGTTTTGCAATTGCAGCTATCCAATGGAAAATGCCAGAGAAGCACTCTCTATAATTACAATTTCACCACTTGAAAAGCTTGGCTGTGTCATAGCAGTGGCTCAATTAAGTTGAAATGCAGGACTGCTCCTGATGGCGCAACGGTTGTGAATAATATCATAAACCATTTGCCAGGCTGCTGGAAACATGCTGATTACGGGCACAAAGCACACTCTGTTTTCCTTCTGAGCACTGAGGCTCAACACATTCACTTACGTGGGGAATCAGGACAGCTCCTGCCTTTTTTAATACAACTTGATGTCATTTATGCTTCACAGCAAAATCGCTCCGCTCCAGGCGGCGCAGGAATAGGTGCTTTGGGGAGCCTGCCGACTTCTCAGAAAAAACATCTCAGGTAGAACTGCCGCAGCTTTCCCCGGCTGCTGGGGAAGTCAAGGCGCTCTGTGGGACAACAGAGGATGGAAATGAGGGAGCCAGGAAGCTCTTGGAGTCCTGCTGATTAGGCTGCACTAGTTAGAAAGGCTTGGCATTCAGGTGATGCTACAAGAAACTTGACTGCAGACAAGATCTGATGGAACAGGCAATTTCTGCAAGGATTTCAAGACTTCCTCCTCTGCAGCTCCATGCAGGAGTGCAGGCAAAGAGCAGATGAGCAATTCTGGAAAAAAATCTAAATGCAAGAGCAGTCACAACTTTGGCTGAGACAGGCCAGTCTGGGCAGGGGAATGATTTAGAAATCATTCCTCATGGTACAGAGGTCCCATGGGAGGGTTGGATTCACCCTCTGTTGCTCTGGAAGCACGAGCCTTAGACAACAGAAAGAAGGAACCATTCCTCTATTTGCTTGCCCATGGAAAGAGAGGTTGCTTCCCTGTCTTCTGAGCGAAAGAGAAAACATTGGTCAGCTTCTTTTTTTGTCAAACTTCAGATCCAGAAAAAGAAATCTAAAATATTTTTTTCCTGGCTCTTTTTCCAGGATGGAATTGCTACATACCCATAAAAAATTAGAGGCTTTGACTGAAGGATGTTTCCTTCGTAAATAAAGATGTTTCCCTCGTTGTAAAGAATGTAAAAATAAGATATTTTCAGAGTAGAGCTTTAAGAAAATGTTGTCACTGGCTGATTTCTTGAAGCACGCTCATTTTATCTCCATTATTTGCCATGCTATGTAGCTGTGATACTCAGCTATTACCTCTGGACTCAAAATATTGTGAAATGATACTTAGCACAAAACCACAACAGCTACATGCACTGTACACCCAATGCCAACATTATTCTTCAGCTCAAATGCTCAGTGCTCCGAATCTGGGCTTCACACAAGGGCACCTGAAGGTTTTACATTAAATATTTCCTAACCCTAAATGAGAACAGCGGGTGCTGCTCCGTAGTGCCCCAAAGCCAAAATCTGACAGAGATCTGCTTCATTTTGTCCCCAAATGTTAACCCAGTGTCACACAAACCTCTGCACAGCACAGCCACCAGTTCTGACAGCTCAGGGCAGCCTCTGAAAGAGCTTCTGGCAGGCAGGACCCTGCACAAGATTTGCTGGTGCAGCTCAGTTGGGCATTGGCGTTATCCTTGACGAGATAAATCAGATTAAAATGTGCAAGTAGCCACTGGGTCTGGAGTTTGCTGAGAGTAAGAGAGTTCTGAACATGTCCGTTTTGGCCACTCAGCTGGACAAGGGACCCTGGGGGAGCATAAGTCCACATTACGCTGCTGTAAGGAGATATAAATCTCCCCTGACTGGATGGCCACTGGCCATTAAGTGGCTCCATAATAAATGTTAATCATTCTGAACCTGATGGAGGATTAAAAGAGTCAGACTTACTTCTGTGTTCGAAGCTGGGGAAGGCTGAGGATGCACTGCCATTGATCTGGTCAGGAGANTAAGAGAGTTCTGAACATGTCCGTTTTGGCCACTCAGCTGGACAAGGGACCCTGGGGGAGCATAAGTCCACATTACGCTGCTGTAAGGAGATATAAATCTCCCCTGACTGGATGGCCACTGGCCATTAAGTGGCTCCATAATAAATGTTAATCATTCTGAACCTGATGGAGGATTAAAAGAGTCAGACTTACTTCTGTGTTCGAAGCTGGGGAGGGCTGAGGATGCCCTGCCATTGATCTGGTCAGGAGCCAAGGGGGTGCTGGGGACTGAGGCAGGATTCACTCAGCACAGAGCAGCTGCACCGCCCTAAGAAACTGAGATTCCACCAGAACCTAAGCCCTTCCCAAAACACCTTCCTCGGTTTTCCACATTCCAGCATCATGGGTGATATTTAACTCCCTTTACAGATTTATTTTTTGGTCCATTTGGCACTGGAAAGCTCCCTTTAAGGCATGTCATGAGCTTTTTCAGAGACAATAGTGTAGGAGAAATACGAGGTGGGGGAGATTTAAAGCCCTTTGAGCATTAGATTCCATTCATTAGATTCCACTCATACTGCTTCCTTTTCCTGCCATAATTATCGCAAAGTTTTAAGAAATAACAAGTGGCTGAGTAAAAAAAAAAAAAAAAAAAAAAAAAATTTAAAATCATCCCCCTGGACTGTTATACTCCCAAAAACAAGCAGTTAAGGT
>VYZQ01049453.1:12535-31734 GCA_013400655.1 Mystacornis crossleyi | reverse complement strand
ATAAATCTTTTTTTTTTTTAATTCTTAAAAAGGATTAAGGAAAGTTTCCTTGGTATTTTCAGGGTGATCATTATGAAAGGGAATGGGAAGAGCTCCAGGGCCTCACCACCCTCAGAGGGAAGAATTTCTCCCTCACATCCAATCTAAATCTGCCCATCACGTTCATCATTAAGGAATGCACACCTCTATAGATTGGATTTACCGTCTGTGCACGCTTTTCCAAATCTCCCACCAGATCAGAGACAAACACAGCACACAGGCCATGAAAATCCAATTTTTTGGGCAAGGAGAGGCTTGCACTGAACCCCTTGTGATCAAACAAACCCGAATTTTCCACTTACTGGAACGCTCCCATTGTTTCCTGTGACACAGCTCGAGCTCAGGTGCCTTCCCAGGTGCAGTGGGGGTGGAAAGTGGTCTCAGAGAAGGATCAGTCCAGGTAAAAGTCCCTCCCATCCCTCCAAGACGTGCCTGTTCCCAGCCTGAATGTACACATGGAATCACAGAGCCATTTAGGCTGGAAAAGACCTTCAAGATCATAAAGTCCAACCACTGCCAAGCCCCCCATTAGCCACGTCCCCAAGTGCCACATCCCCACATCTTTTAAACACCCAGCTCGGGGTGGTGGAACAACCCAAACCCACCCAACTGCGCGGAGAGTCGTCCAATTTATCCCCAGCCAAAAGGCTGACTGTAAAACAATAATCTGTGCAGCGAGTTTACAAGCTTGTATTCAGCACTTACCGGCCTGCAAGAACATCTGAAGGAGCAGAGTCCTTTATAATCAGCTCGCCCTGGAATTTGCTCACAACAACGTCCTCTTTTCTCACTTTGACAATTCTCATTAAGGGCTGCCTTCCCTGCACCTCCATGTGGAAAGGCTGATGTGAGCCGCATGCTGATCTGCACGGGCAAAGCTCCCTGCAGGCTGCAGCACTGAAATTCAGCCCCGACGTTCGTGGAAAGAGAGGGAAGAGCATTTCAAGAAGTGTTAAGGAGCAAGGGAAGCAGGAGTGGGGTCCAGGAACTGCGGAGAGCATTAGGACGGACTCAGGAAGGGGGGAGCAGTGTCCTGCAGTTCCCACTTCCTTCTGTCTTAAAATTTGCCTATTCCAACCAAAACTTTCAGCAGGAAAAAGGACGTTTGGAAGCATTTTTTCTTAATATCCACTATTACTAATCTCATTAATACTCAATAATATCTCATTACCTGCCAGCTGTTCTCAAAAGATTCCACAAATCCCAAAGGTCCAAACGTGACTTCAGAGGTTAAGTCAGGAAAACCAGGCACACAGCAGCTCATACGTTGTGCTGACTTGTGGGAATTTGGCCAAGATTTAAAAAGCAAGTCAGAGTTTTGGGTATTTCTCAGCAGAGAACAGTTATTTGGCAGAACAGAGCCCTGATTAATGAAACCATAAAGGAAGAACAGTAGCTCTGGAAGATAAGGAGATGTTCAATCAAATGTTCAATCAAACATTTCCATTGACTAAACATCTTTTTAATGAATAAGAGCAATTAAGTGTTACTCTGAGCTGCTCTTTTTAAAGTGACTAATGTATTTTATGAAAAATTTAGTTTTCTTTTTAAACGCACATGAAATCTGCATTTTCCATTTCAGTGATGTGCAAGGCAGCACACAGATCTGACAGTTCTTGATTTGACAGAAAATACTGTTTTCTCAAGGCCAGCATACCCACAAACATAGATTCTGTTTGGGAAATCCCTCATCAAAACTGTTCCAAGCAACAACACATCTGTTCTTATTTACAGACATAAAAAGATGCAGCTCCCCATCAACAAGCACAGTCAATAATTCTGATTTACTCTTTGCAGGCTCTGAAAGTTTTTTCAGAGGCTACCCCCTCCCCACACACACAAACTCTCCCCCTTCATTATTTCAGAAAACCTTCTATTCTGGTTGGAGAAACACCTTGGCCAAAACCTTCTTGATGATATTTTCACCTCAATAAGTGAAGATATTGTTTATGCCTTTGGATTCTGTCTGGTTTGCATTTTAATTTTTTTTTTTTTGTGTGTGTATACAATTAATTGAGGGAGTTCCGACCACAGATTAATGGCTCCTCCAATTATGGGACAGCTTTGTGCAACTTGAAAGTGTTCACAGAAGAGCAAAGCAGATTTCACTGCCCAGAGCTCTAAGGTTCATCTCCAGCCTTGAATCCAAATGTCAAGTGCCAGAAACTCCCTCTGGGTATGAAACATGTGAATGCTTTGTCTTTTTAAACAGCTGAGGGAATTTATTTTCATGCTTGGGAGATAATCAGGATGTCCCTGGCTCAGAATTCGGATGAGCCATTTCTTAGGAAGAGCTTTATGGTATTTTTAATGATCACCGATGATCAGTGACTGTTCTGCTTCAAGGCACAGCTCCAAGAACAGCCACAAGCCCCTGCTGCCAACTCCTCACCTCATACAGCACGACCCTCCACAGATGGCACACGGGAGGAAAAGGTGAAACAGGACAATCAAAAAATCGTTCAGATTGGAAAAGACCTCTAAGATTACCGAGCCCAAATGTCAACCCAGCACCACCAGGACGTTCACCACTAAACGTTGTCCTCAAGAGACATAACTTGTGCTTTGAACACCTCCAGGGGTGGGGACTCCACCACTTCCCTGGGCACCCTACTCCAGAGCTTGACAGCACTTCCCATGAAGAACTTTTTTCTTAATACCCAACCTGAACCTCTCTTGGCACAACTTGACACAATTTTCTCTCGTTCTGTCACTTGGGAAAAGGCACCTCAGTCCAACCTCCTGTCAGGCAGCTGTAGAGGTCACATACTTGTGACCTTGTTTTCCCACAAGTGACAGAAAGAATCCATGGGTCAGGCAGTTCAAAATGTTTTGGAGATGCAGACACTGAAGAATCAAAATAAACACAATTAGTGATGATTGCAGAGAAAGTGTTACTGGTATCCATGTCCCACACACTGGGAAAGGCAGGACATGGGTGTCTGCCCCACTAATGGGGCACGTGTTTAACTCTGAGTGCCAGATTTAACCCCAAAAACCCTGCATGGCTCCACATCAGGAGGAAGCAAAGAGCTTTACAATCCCAGTGGGAAGAGAAGCTGGGAATTTTCAGAGCCTGGAGCCTGGAAAGCAGCAGAACAAGTGCTTGGATTCATCAGACAAACGCGGCCTCCCCTGAGACCGCCCTGCATGGCAGTGCAGCAGGTCACAGCTCCACGTGAGACTGACAAGGCAAGGACTCAAACGCACTTCAGACTAGGTAAATATTTGGGAGACTGACAGCTGTAGGAGAAATATTTACCATAAACAGGAGGAGGAATTAACCAGCGTGCCTGGAATGGCAGAACAGCTTGCTGAGCTGGGGAGAAGGTGTTTAATGCTGGTGAGACCCCTCTGTGGCACTGCTTTGCCCATCTCCTCAAGGTTCTACAGAACCCAGGGGCTTCACCATCAGGTCACTCCTCCTTGGCACCCCTGTATCCCAGGCCAAGGTCAGGGCATTCCCTGCAAACACCTCGCTCTGTTTGTCCGAGAGTGAAAGTTCTGGTGAGAAACACATCATCAGGGCTTTTTAACCCATCCCTTCCTCCCTCCTCTCCCAGGAACCCCCTCCAGGAGAGAACCCGACACAGCTCCTGCGGGCACGGGCGCTGCCCGGAAGGATTCGTGCTTTGTGCCTCCCTGCGAGCTGTGGGAATGTGCCCCCCATCTCCCCTGCATGCTAATGATGTGTTAGGCAGAAGAGATGGATGTCAGGAAGCACGAGATCTTTGGATGATCAAGAGGAAAAATGAGGAGCGGAAATGTAAGAAAAGATCGTCTCGCCTGCCTGTGATCACAAAAATGCTGGTGAATGGTAACAGCAGTTTCTGCTCCAGTACAGACCCCATGTAACTCTGCAGGGATGGCTCTAATTTCAACGTTTTCTCATTTGTATGGCAGTGATGATGATGGGAAGTGTCCCCAGCACACAAAATACAAGAAATAGTACTTGAAGACCAGATTTACCTGATTTCTGTGACCTCTTAGGCTCCACCTAACTTTCCTACCTGAATTGCTCGGTCCAATCTAATAAAACAAACAGACACTGCTGGAAGAGATTTCCCGTTTTTGTCCTTTTTTTGGGAGATATGAAGCTGGAACTAGTGCTGCTGGCCTTTCATAAAAGGTGACAAGGCTGTAAACAACATTCACTCCACTGTAAGACAGAGGAGAACTGAACTACCCGGCTCAGCTCTTCTGGAATAAAGAGTGAGCTAACTAATCTGGCATATTGAGCTATTTAATATCCATATATTTAATATTGAGGTATTAGACACATAGATATTAAGAAGAAATCCTTCCCTGTGAGGGTGGGGAGGCCCTGGCAGTGTCCAAGGCCAGGCTGGACAGGACTTGGAGCAGCCTGGGATTGTGGAAAGTGTCCCTGCCCACAGCAGGGTGGAATGGGATGGGATTTAAGGTTCTTCCAGCCCAAACCAGTCTGTGATTCTACGATGATTTTATGAGCCAGACATTGCATCCAAAGCTGCTTCTTTTGTCCTGCTGGGAAGCTGGAATGCTGTAGGCAGTGAATACTATAAGTTTTTATGAGAGGATAACGAGGAAACAGCTTTTATTATTCCAATAAATACCATTTGCATTCAGACAGCACTAAATAATGTCCACAAACACACGAAAATAGAGTCACTGGCTGAGAGAGAGCTCGCAATGGAAAAGACAAGTTTTATTTACTTTTTAGAAACCTTTTAGTTCCTTAAAGCAGCAAAATATGATTTCATAATTATTACCTTATGCTGTCCTGACATTTACATTACCATACAGTGCTGAAAGCCAGAAAATACCAACTGTTCTGCAGAGGATTTTGTTCTCTGCAGGGTAAAAATCTATTAGCTGCATTCAGACCTGTAAATATATCATATATTAAAAAAAAAAATACACAGGTGGATTGCAGGATTGGGAGAGCTCAGAGGCTGAATTCTGTGTGGAGTTGTGCATTTTGGATCAGTGAATGACGGTGGATTGGGAAGGGTTGGAGGGGTTTTATGGAGTCTCTCATGCCAGGGAGAGGTGGTACTCAGGAACTGGGCTGAGGAGGGGATGGGGAAATGTAACAAAATTTAAGATACGTTCCTGTTTTCCTGTATTTATTGGTGCAAGGTCTGAGCACTCCTGGAAACGTGTGGAGATCTGTATAATGATCCCCAAAATTTGCACTGTTCTATATTAACATCTGTTCCTGAAATGTGCAGAATATGCCCATGAAACAGGATAAAGTGGGAATTCGAGACTGAGACTTATTTCAAACCCCTTTATATCCCAAGCAAGGTCTCAACTCCAAGGGTCATCCAGAGCCCCGCTTCTGCACAGAGATTTCATTAATCCCCTCCAAACTTTGCACCGCTCAGCCTCCAGGGCTCACAACAGTGACATTTGGCAGGGACAGGGAAGGGCTTAGAGCAGCACGAATTCTCCAATTCTCGCTGGACTGATGAATGGCTCACGTGAAAGGTTAAATCCTCACTTTTCCTGCCCTTCGGAACCGCAGCATTTCCCAATCCCAAACGGGCCCTGAGCACTGAGTGCTCGGGGAGAACGGGGAGAGTAACAACAGCTCTTCCCTCACGGCAAAGGGGTATTCCCCAAAGCCCAGCCACCTTTAACTCCCTCTGCCTTCAGCCTGTGCTCTCTCCTTACCCCTCATCCTCAGGAAGGGGGGATGGAAAAGGGGTGGAACAGGTCAGTCCCACGCGGCCGCTCAGCTTCGCCCAGACCTCCACCGATGGCACTGGACGGGTGCTATCACCAGTAAATCCATTTCTCAGCTGATGATGGGGGCCCAGATATCTGCAGGGAAACCACTGAGGTCTCCAGAGGACTATTCCTTACGGTCAGAAGCTGGGAAGAACTGGGACAGGTTCCCCAGAGCAACTGTGGCTGCCCTTGGATCTCTGGAAGTATCCAAGGCCAGGCTGGACGGGGCTTGGAGCAGCCTGGGACAGTGGAAGCTGTCAGGGAGTGGGACCAGATGATCTTGAACGTCCTTCCAACCCACAGATTCCGTGAGGAGACCTTCCTTGCGCTAGAAAAGTGGCAATCAGCAGAGATGGGAGGAGGCCTTGGCCAGGCAAAGGCTGCTCCAGCAGCTTGGGAAATCCCACGGCAGCTCTGGGTGAGGGATGTATTTCTGTATTCCACACAACACCCTCAGCGGGAAGGAAGAGCTGGGCCGGGAGCTTGTCCCGTACTGCCCTGAGAGGCTGGAGATGTCACTGCCTCCATCCTTGTCCTCCTGCCACGAGGAGGTGCAAGGTTGTGCCTCCGCATCCTCAACACCAAATGCAGCCAGGCAACGAGTGGCAGTTATCTTGAAATTAGAAAATAATTTAAAGCTGCAGCCCTGACACTCCATCACGCTATGGAGGGGCCAGCACAGCCTCATTATAGATAAAAATCACAAATTTAGGTGTCTCCTCTCATTGACTGAAGAGTTTCCTTCAGAGACAATTCAGAACAGAAATCTAATTTTTGTCCTCTAATTTTCTGTGAAGGAGCCCTATCCCCCTTCCTATCACTGTCTGCTCTGGCAGTAACCGAAAATCACCCCACATCAAGCATCTCAGGACATCAGATTTGTTTATCCTCTTTGTTTCTGGATTAATTATTAGTTGGGTGGTCAGAACAGTAAATTTTGATGTTCCACTGTTTCCACAGCACCTCAGTGTGAGAGAAATGGCTTCGTTTCTAATTTAGAAACAATATAGAACTTCTTGAAAACATGGATAAATGAAATTTTCCTAAAATTTAAATCCCTAAGTTTACAGAGAAAATACCACTTCAAAGGTAAAGATGATTTATGTAATTAAAAATACTCATGTACTATTAATAATCTTAATTTGCATGAGTATTAGGTCATTTTTATGTAATTAGCCGAAGCAGAAGGGTTTTTGTCAATTAAACTAATTGTTTTTCACACTAGGTGTAGACTGAATATTGATCTTTTTTATTCAGCTCACTTACATAAGCAAATGAGATCTAATTGCATCCTTACCACATCATTACTCAGTTATTGTAAATTACAGAACATAGATTCTCTCACACAATAACACTTTCTTTGTGCTATTGCTGTTGAAGAGATGCTGCTAAATTTGGGATCTTCAAACTCTGTTTTCCATCTGTCGATTCAGGACAAATTTGCATTGTAGAGTTTGTCTCCTTAGGAGTTAAGACAACATTCAAGCAGCGTTTTGGAGGGATAAAGGAAATGCCCAGAACAGCACCTGTGTCTTTCAAAAACCAGTCAGAAGAGAGATCAATCGAGCAATGACAACTCCCACGCACAAATAACGACAGAACTTTTAGGTTTAATAACATTAATCTCAACTTTGCAAAGAGTTTGTGTTTTTGGCTTGAGGAAGGTTCCACAAACCAAGGATTTTCACAGCTTTAGCTGTGAGATTTTTGTTTGTTTGTTTGTTTGTTTGTTTGTATTGTTAGCTGGTTTTTTAGCGGGTTTTTTGCTTGTTTGTTTTTTTATGTTCCTACGCTGGGGCAGGGGAGTGAAAATTACTTGTCACATTTTACCTGTAACAAATTCCAGACTCTCAATAGCTTTACTGGGTGTTCCACTTCACACTGGCTGTTTTTGTTACGATGGGATAGAAAAATGATTATCTGTGCCTGATCCTTGTGCCCAGCCCAGAGCACTGAGTGCCACGTCCAGGCCTTCCTTGGACACCTCCAGGGTTGGGGACACCACCACGTCCCTGGGCAGCCCCTTCCAGTGCTTTCCATGCAGAAATTCTTCCTGATATCCAACCTGAACCTTCCCTGGCACAGCTTGAGCCCCTGACCAGGACATTTGTCCTTTGGGCACCTCAGCTGCTGTGCTGAAGCTGCAGCAGCCCCAGTCAGCCCCCAGAGCTCATTCAACCACAGGCTTAACTTGTGCATTCTATCCAAAATAAAGGAGTCTTCAAGAATTTGTTGTTCCAGCAGAACTCTGAATGTTTTGCAAAGAAAATCGTAGCAGTGCTTCTGCTGCAAGTCAGGCTGGGAGAAATGCTCCCGAAGAGAAGTCACTGGGAACAACAATGTGTCTTGATGCTGTACAAATTGCTTCCCTTAAAAAATAAGAAATGAACAGTACTTAGGCTTGATGGATTGTTTGTTCTCCTCACTTGTTAAAATTCTCTGGTGCTGAAGCTGGGCCATATGGAGCAGAGCTGTTGGTGTCAGAGCCCAGATGCCAGCTGCCTACATTCTTCTAGCAACTGCATCTGGATTTCTCAGCGCTCTGGATTCAGAATTGAAAGCAAAATGCTAATTTCCAAAGAGAAAACGCTTTTTCCACCCACCCCACGCCAAAAAAAAGAAAAAAAGAATTAAAATCATCAAGAAGCTCCAGTCCATGAAAGTTGAGGCGAAAGGATTCAACACGGTTGTCTGCCTGCTGAGCTGCCTTTACTGATCCCTCAGCCAGTACTCGCCCAGTGCAACTGGGAGGTGAAATACATTCACTGTGGCACGGCCAGAGAGCGTTTAGGGGAGTGCATTTATTGCTCAGTGAAGTGGAGCTCCCAGCACTGCAGAATCAGGGAGAGAAGCTCAGCCGGCGAGCAGGAACTTGTTAAACCACTATAAAACAGTCGTGTTCAATCTTGTACCCCCAGCCTACACAACAAGGGGGGGGAAAGGAAAAAAACCCAGAAGAACAAGCAGTCTACCATCAGCTAAGTTTAACCACCTCAGCAGGCTCAGAGCTGGGGAAAACACACTTCCCATGAGCACAGTGCATCTGGTCCAGTGACGGAAAAAGTCACTGGCTTTTTTTGACTTGTTCCCCAAGAAATGGGACCACCTGATTTTAGGGTCTTGGTCTGGATCTGCTTCTTCTGAAGGGTGCCAAGAAAGCCTTCCATGACCCCTAGTAAAACATCCCACTCAATAAACAATGGGACAAGAGGGAATGGTCTAAAGTTGAGCCAGGGGAGGTTCAGATTGGATATTAGGGGAAATTTTTTCACTGAAGGGGTGGTCAGGCACTGGAACAGGCTTCCCAAGGCAGTGGTGGACTCACATCCCTGGAAATATTCCGAGGTAGATGTGGCACCTGGGGACATTTTTAGTGACGGGTTTATCAGTGTTGGATTGATGGTTGAACTTGATGATCTGAGAGGGCTTTACCAACCTTAATGATTCCACCATCTAAGTATTCATTCAGATATTTAAGCCTATCCTGTAGAACTGTAACACCCCTTCAGAAGAGTCAGAACCACCCTCAAACCCAGCTGGGACAAGCCTGACAAAACAGACTTTCAATGAGATGCAAATATTTACGTGGTTCTAAAACACCTCGGTCTTATCCGTACCTATGACACCAGATGTGCAATTTTAATTCTGGTTAAGAGGCAGAAGTTAAGGGGATAACACAGTCCCTTCTATATGGGAATTTTTCAGCTTTAGGGCCCTGCCTTCTCTAGGCACAAAGTCCACAGCGCAAAGGCCACGGTGCAGAGCAGAGGGCCACATATTAATTTCAAATTAATCAAATCAAATTAATCAAATTTAAAATACCCATTTATGCAGCAGCTTCACACACTCAGTTTTCACTGAGGCCTGCACTGCCGGGGTTAGATACAATTCATATCAACATAACACCTGTTCTATTCCACAGCAGAAGGAGGAAGAGCCCTTTGTTAGCAACACACAAAAACACTGTAAGTCACACCCAGCCCCACAGGGCAAAGTTTGGAATCTCCTCTCAAATACTGCACCACGACAGACTTGGACACACAAAATATCTGCTTGGAGGGACCAATGGATACTGGGAAAAATAGAATTAATCTTCATCTGGTAGGCCATGAGCAGGATTTACTTCTCGATCTGCCTCTCATATGTTCAACTTGTCACATATTCTTAATTTATACTCAGTACTGAAGTTTCTGGCTATGTCCCTGATTTGAATTTTATTTTTTAAGACTCAAATATTGCTATCCTATAGGTATAGAAGCCAACAGCAGCCATTTCGGTATAGGCAGCTTAGCCAGCTACAAGATTTTAGGTTCCAGTACATTAATTTCTGTTTATTCATCATTATTTTGCTTGACAAGGTGGTGATTTTGCATATTGGAGAGCCCAGGATGAAAACACATCTCAAGCCCCGCCTGACACTCAGGAGGGATTGCAAGCAGAATGAAATCCTGTTCCTCCTTGCCTTGAGCTATAGTTTCAGATACCTTTCTACATATTCCCAGACTGTTAAGTAGAGAAGTTTCCTTTGAAATCTGCAGCCCTTTGCCTTTTCTTTATGCAGAAAGAGCAGACTTTGGGTACTGCTTGCTGCTTTCGTTTCAGGCACACTGGAATAATCAACAGAGAGAGAAAGGAGGACTCTGAGTAGCAAAAGCAATATCCAAAAAATAGGTGTAATATACATTTGGGATCATCGCTGAACACCTGACATTGGTTACAGAGAATCAATCTTCAAGAATATTTCTAGAAAATCCTGTGATATCTCCTTATACCACTAATAAATAAAAATATAGAACCAGTACCACTATTCAATTATTGGTGTAAATTAGAAATTAAGTACTAACCATTTAATTTAGAATTAAAGCACTCTACATTTTTATTCCTCATATGTTTTAATACTGAACATTCTGATCTGGAAGCTCCTACAGAAGTGAAAGGCTTAATCCATGCTCCTCCAAGCATGTTTATATTTACCTCCACTAGAGTTAACACACTGAAAGGGAACCGATTTTACTAATTTAAAATATTTATCCCTAAAGTATTTTTTACCAGCTGTTGACAAAGTACTGCAACACAGCATATAGGCAAACATGTCAAGAATAACTTCCTCCTTGAACAATTTCCTCTGCACACACAAACAGCCTTTTCTGGCACCAGGAGGAATCCCAGTGCAGTCAATTAACACATGGCTGCTCAGGGGTAGAAAACCCAGCCCTTTATGGATCAGCTTGCAATTTCCTTTTTGTTCTGTGAACAAAAGCAGAAATGTGAAGGAATGGAGAATGTCAGAGTCTGGAAAACAGCAGGAGCATCCTTGTTTGTGCAACAGGTTGAAGTTTCAGCACGATAGCCTTTCCTGAAGTATCTTATTTTAATGATCAGCAAGAAAAACATCAAAGGAATTTCCACTTAGGCTTGGCTTTTATTAATATAAAAGCAGCACGCTGTTTTCCAGAAAGTTTTGTTAATATCTGACAATATCTAGAGGCTTTTAGTGCCATAATACTCATGTTGATATTTCCCTTGAGGAACCAGCACAGTCTTTTCTTTTTGGGTTTTCTGAGCAACCTGGTCTAGTGGGAGGTGTCCTTTCCCACGGTGGGGGGTTGGAATGAGATGTTCTTTAAAGTCCCTTCCACCCCAAACCATTCCAGGATTCCATGATGATACCGTGAATGAGAACGTTCACACGTTTGTCCTGTGCTAGATAATTTTCTAACATTTATTTGCACTGGCTGAGGTATCTGCACAAAATCATTGCACATTACATCTCACAGCACAAAGCTCCCCCACCACCCCCAAGCCTCCCTATTTCCAGCCACTCTGAGCAGAGCCAGCTAGAAACGCACCAAGTCCAAGAACTTCGATTTGGGTTGACTTCAAGCCTTGCTAAATTTTGAAAGGCCCTGGTTAATTGAATCCTCGTCTACAAAACTCTTTCATGTTACAGCAGAATGCTTTGAAAAGAAGCAGCTCCTGGCTGACTTTATGGAATGAATTCACTCTGTAATATTCCTGTACTCAACTCTCTGAGGGTGGGAATTATGCTGGGCCTAATTTCATTCCAAACCTCACATCTTGCACTTCCAGCAGCTCCACGGATAGAACAGAAGGATGATACACGATCCAGAACAATCTATTTGCTACTCTTGGGGAGAACCAGTCGTGCTCTTCAGGGCTGGCATCAAGGTGTTCAAACGTGCACTCACCACGGGTGTCACACATTAAAACCCAGCTCCAGAAATGACCTTTTCAAGGGAAAGGCTCTTTGCAGCTCACCTCATGCTCTCAGCCTGATCCAAAGCCTATTAAAAGCACGCTGCTCGCCTTGAATGATGCTTAGAGTCTTTGGAAAGCCTCTCCAAGTGCCTCCAGCTGCCGCTGGAATCACCAGGAGCTGCAGGCACTCAATCCCCTTCTGCAGGAATGTTTGCCTCTCCTGCTGTGACTCCCTTGCCTTCTGCAGCTGCTCCTCCAACCTTCCTGCTCCAAGAAATCCCTCCCAGGGGAACATCCTGACTCTGGGAATCAGCCGACTGCCCCTTTTTCTGGTAGTTGGTCTATTTAGGAACATTCTTTGTTCCTGGAAGAGGAAAAACTCTGGTCTTCTTGCTTTCTGCAACATATGTCTGTGTTATTACAACACCTTCCCTATATCATCATTATTTTAGTTTATATATATTATAAAATCTGGCATCAAATTTAATCCAAATGTTTAGACGCTCCTTTGGTTTATGGAAAATCCTCACTGCAGATGAGGGGGAAAAAAATCCACCAAGTGGCTTTCTTTTTTTCCAAAGACACATATTCCATGATTCTCCTCTTTTTCACTTGCTATTACACTTAGGCTTGAATATAGATTAAGAATTAAAAGTGAAATGAACCCAGTAAAAAATTTACCTGCAGATAACAAGCTCAGACAAAAAGAGAGCTTCACTGGCTTTTTTTTGTTCCCCACATCTTGCTCCTTTTTCAATTTTAAAATGTGAAATCTCCTGGAACGGTTTTTAAAGTCTTTATGACTTCTTTAATGAGTCTTCTGAGTGATAAAAAGTACAACTGAAAACAATAGTTCCCCCAGTTAATTCAGATTTTCTCCTTGTGCCACTAGCATGATCAGCTTTATAATCCAGGTGATACACCTTTTCTGGGGCCCGTAATTAGGTCCCTAAAAGTTCCCCAAGATCATAATTTCGGGTCCATCTTCTATAAAAGATTACTTGCAAGAGAGAGTGTTGGCTTTTCAAGGTAGAACTACTGACAATCTGCTGTGTTTCAGTGAGTAAATGAGCAAAAGTGCTCATGTTTGAGCACTCAGTTGTGAGGCAAGATCATGGGTGGCTGGAGCTGAGTCAGGGCAGGGTTAGGTTGGATTTTAGGAAAGGCTCTTCCCCCCGAGGGTGCTGGGCACTGCCCAGGCTCCCCAGGGAATGGGCACGGCCCCGAGGCTGCCAGAGCTCCAGGGGTGTTTGGACAACGCAGCCAGGGATGCCCAGGCTGGGATTTGGGGTGTCTGGGCAGGGCCAGGAGCTGGACTCTGATCCTCGTGGGTCCTTTCTGACTCAGGATATTCTGGGATTCACACTTTTATTCCGGTCTGGAGGTTACACGAGTTTCACACCTCACGTGGGGCTGGCAGTCAGACACCTTTGCACTGCTGGGCTGTGCAGTGAAAAGTTACTGACAAGTTATCCAGTTGTTGAGATGCTGAGTCTCCAAAGATGACAAAGCTATTTTAGGACCCTATTTTAAGGAAGAATCCCTGGAGCAGAGCAGCACTGGTCACCTCAGAAACTACAAGGGAAGGAATTCTGGCTAGAACCAGCTGTTGCCCTAATAATGAGACTCCCTGCAGTACAGGGTGTTGTAGTAAGACAAGGGACATTAAACTGCTCAGCTTTGTCAGAGGGTAGCCAGGACGCTGGAAAGTCAGTGTCCCAGGCCAGGCTGGATGGGTTGTTGAGCAGCCTGGGATAGTGGAAGGTGTCCCTGCCCACGGCACGGGGTGGAATGAGATCATCTTGAAGGTTCCTTCCACTCGAACCATTCTGTGATTCCATGAGGAGTCCAAGGGCACTCCGGGATAACCGAAGGGAGTGCCCATCAGCCCAGAGCAAAGCCCTGACGAGGGCCAGGGCTGTGGCCAAGTTGAGATGCAGAGTTTGCCTTGGCCTCCCCTCAGGTCATGGTGGGCCCCGTTCACACTCTCACAACTTCGCTCAAGCCTGAGCAAATCATTACCTTCCTTGAGCAGGAGCTGAGAAGGAGCTGAAATCCTGGGGGTGGGCCTTGGAGAGCTCCAGGACCACTGCTTGCCATTAGATGCTTAGAATAACAAATACTTTGTTATTGCAGCTTTACAGGGGCTTTTATCTCCTCTCAGTGCTGGCACAGTACCTTCACCATCTTTCTCATTAGAGCCCCTTTCTTCTGTCTTCACTCCTGACTTTCCTTACACTGTTTGCACTTCTTTATTCTTGTTCTCTATCCATGTATCAAAACTGCTCTGTGGAGGAGCAAATGTCTGAGAGTGAAGGGTTTTGAGCATCAAAAAGCACATTCGATACCCAGAAAGTGCAGCACAAAGGATTAAAAGAACTGAGTGATGCAGTGGAGATTAGAGAGAGCAGAGAATGCTAAAGACACACAAAGAGTGCAGGAAAGCTAAAATCACTTCAAACATTAATATCCTCCTTTGTCCCATATTCTACAAAAAGTGTCCTGTATCTTAAGCTTGAATCTTTTATTCTTTTTTATTTTATTTCAAGAACTTCTTTGATAAGATGAACATCCAAACTTTTTAAAAATTAATGTTGTTATATGGATATGGGTTGAAATATATTTTTCAGGAATATAATACCCTGTGAGGACTTCTCTTAAACCAATAGTTAGTGCCTGAAAAACACAATCACGGAAGTTTTAGTGCTCAAGACCATTAGAGAAAGAAAAAAAGGGTCAGACGTAATCTTGGAAAGGTGATGAGAGTACAAAAAAAATGATTTGCATTTTTCCTTCTTATTTCTTTGTCAAATAGTACAGAAAAGAGCTTTTACAGCCTACAACCACCAGTGGATGCTGTGGCACAGAGAGGGATATCCATGAGGTATCTCCTTAAGGAAAGGAAGGATGAAGGAAATGTTGAGGGAGGGACCGTGGGGGGTTTGGTTGTTGTTAGCTGGGGTTTCCTTGTTGTGTCTTTGTGTTTGTTTTTAATTTTTGTTTGGTTTTGTTGGGTTTTTTATTTTTTTTTTTTTCTCAACGCAGTTGAAGATTTTTGTCTCTTCCTGACAAGTTTCACTTAGACATTGTCCAGCTGTTCCTGGTTGTGATCTATCCATTACATCTGTGACCAGGAAGAACCTAATGAAAACTTCTTCACCCTCAAAAAAAACCCACAAGAAACCAAAACCAAAGCAAAACCAAGCAAAGGGATAGGAAGAAAGCGTAACTGAGGTTATACAGGATTTTGCTAAGAACAACTAGAAATTTCAGAACTTCGAGAGAGTTCAACCGCAATTTCTGCATTTACTAGAGTTTAAACCAAAGAACATGAAACGGGATTCTGGACCAGGCAGGTCTTTCCTAGAAAAGAAGGACACCCTTTGCAGTGGATCCAGCTCAGTACCCAACATCAATTTTTCCTTGGAAACTTCTAAAGATATTTCACTGGGGATGAAAGATGAACCATAACTTGCAAGAATGACATGTAAATACTAAAAGATTTTTTTGTGGCTGTTGTTTTTTACCTCAAATTTATCTTCTCTGCTTCTGAAAACACAGTGAGGCCATTCCCATTATTTCCTGCCATGGAGCACGGCAAGGAAAATGTAACATTCCAAGCAGAACACAGGCTTCAATTGATTCATCGCTTCCTTTTGCTTAGAATAAAATGGACACATTTGTTCTCACCAGGGGAATGGGACGGTGCCAGTTCCCCTGGCAACAATAACTTAAGGACTTTTCCCTCCTTAATCAAGCAAATTCCTGGCAATTTGGGACAACTGCAGTAGAAAGGTTCCACTCCGAGCTTGATCACTTGAAGGACAGAGTTTTTGCAGGCATGAGAATTCAGGATTTGTTGCCCTTAACCCAGCAAGGGTTAACTAAGAACCCAGTCCTGCATCTTGGCTCCTTTTATTTTCACAGAATTATTAAGGTTTGAAAAGAGCTCCAAGATCACTGAGTCCAACCTTGCACCAAATACCACCATTCCCACTAAACAGTATCATTCTCCTTTTAAATACTCTTTAAATAGCTTTTAAATAGCCTTTAAATAACAAAAAATCCCTTCTCTGGTCAATGCTTTACCTGAGTTTATAGGACAGTAAAGTTCTGAGCTATTTTAAATTCCTAACCCATGCCAACACTTGTCTATTTCTCCCTTACTTCTCCTCTAAATCCAAATAATCTGCTTTGGCAATGGAGTTTGGGATTGCTTAAGTGGGGTAAAACCCTGCTAAATTGCTTGTGTGTTTTAATGAACAGTCAAACCCCGAGGTACGAAATGTCAGTCCTACACCAAAATTCAGAAGTTTCAAGATAAATATGAAAGCCTGGAAATTGTAGCTTGCAATTAGAACTAGCAGAGACTCTTTCATCCCATTAAACATCACCTCCATCCTATTTTTCCAATATCATGTGATTATGTACTTCATTAAGGCAATTAGAGCATATTTATGAGCAGTCCCCTGTCTCTCCAAGCACGGCTGCTGACTGGGGGTAGGGGGAAATCTTATTTCCAGCTCTTCCAGAGCTTTTTTCCTCTTTCTGTATTTCAAAATATTTTAATTAAATCCCTGGGCACAAGTGGATATGATTTAGAAGGCAATTCAGGTCTTTAGGCCTACACAGATGTCACTTGAAATCATCTTTGAAGGATGATTTCAGAAACAACTAAAGCGCCATTAACGAGAGTAAATTGGAGGTGCAGGAGTAACAACCTCGATTATTTTGACAGCATTCAAGTCAAACAGCAGCTACAAGGAATGTCTGCCCATTAATGCTGATCAGCATTCAGCAGAAGAACTCATTAGAATATCAGTCAAGCTTTTTGAACTTTTTTTCAATGAAAAAGCCCCGATACAATGAAGAATTTGCGAGATGCAGATAAAAACATGAATTTTCATAAAGCACTAAACATGTAGGAAATGAAACTGATTCACAAGGTTAAATACGTCTGCTGAGATCTTTTCGCATGTGGCTCTGCTCTATTGAATTATTTGCAAGAGGTGTTTGATGGTTCTTTCAAAACTGAATGGTGCAGCAAGCAGAATCTTGAAGTTAAGATGAAATCAAATACAAAACAAGATAAAATTCAGCTGCTGTCAGGTTTCTTTGCAAATTGAAACTTGATTTAGTGGCATGACGAGGACGGAGATTTTCGTTGAGTTCCGAGCAAATCGAGACCCAGTTTGGAGCAGGTGACTGTGGGAAGCAGCAGGGCTCAGTCCCTCCTACAAACCCCGCACTGGGGCAGCTCCCACCAGCTCAGAGAGGATTTAGGATTTATCCCAGTGACCCATCAGGACGGAAACCCTCTAACCCAGTGCTGGGGGTGAACTGCTGCAGGCTCAGCTCCGCTGCCAACACCTTCCCCCAGCAGAGGCTCCACGAGGAGCTCACCATTTCAGAGCAACAGGGACCTGTCCTCTCGCATCATCTTTTCCTCACCGCAGCCCCTGAGCTCTCCTACAAGGGTAAAATAAAATCCCTTCTGATCATTTCTGCTTCGCAACTGCAGGCACCACGGGGAAGGAAACAATATGACAGCAGAAAACAAAAAGTGCAGGTTCCCATGGCAAAATCCACAGCCCTAAAGCGCCACAGCTGCCTTTCCTGCACGGAGCTGAACACAGCTCTGAATGCAAACAAATCCCTGAGATTTGCCGTGCTTTGAGAGAGCCACACACACAAAATTATTGCCAGGCTTTTGGGATTCAAAGCGAATGCTCTTTAGCAAGCATCCCATTTTTTTTCAGTAGCTGCTCCCCCGTAGTCTTTTATGCCTGTGCCACCTGGGTCAAGTGGTATTATCCCTGATTTCTGGGACTGCTTAAACAACTTAACTGCGTTCTCCTTAAACATGCAAAGGGTAAAGGCCGTGCAGAATCTGCATAATTGTGGCATTTTGTGGCTGTGAACACGCTACTGACAAAACCTGGAGAAGATAATGAAAGTTTTCGAGATTATACTCAAGGAGGTAGTTCCAGGGAAGGCAGGAATTCAGAGGTAAGAATAACCTAAGGCTACACTGCTTATGCCATTCTAATTCCTGTGTGTCGTGCCTTTCCAGACATTGTCATCAGTGTCATTAATCCCAAAAGAAAATAACTAGGGAACTGCTTCCTGTGGCTACATTTTCCCTCATTACCTCATAAAGGGGAATTGGCAGAGTTTTTAACCTCGGGGGAGTTAGGATTGTTACCCGATCGCTTTGAGAGCAGTGGAGGAGAAGCACACGGGAATACAAAACATCGCACAGCCTCCAGTTTAACAGCGGCCAAGTCTACGAGTTCAAAACTGAAACTTAATTCTTAAAGCAGGCTCCCAAAAGCCAAACAAAGCCCCAGCCAAGCTGCTCACCCTCAGCACCGCTGTTCCCAGCCGGGCAGCCCAAACCACCACCTTCACGGGACACTTCAAGCTGCAAACGCAGACAATTAAATCCCCAAGGAACCCGACCCCACCACCCACCCTCTTTCCCAACTCCTAATGGGGATGATCTTCCTTTCCGCCCTTAATTGGCAGCTGCCCTGAGGCTGTGGGATGAAGCAGGGGTCTCTACCCAGGGAGTTGGGGAATCCTGCCTTTCCCCACAGAGATCTCAACCTGCAAAGGGTCACAAACCCCCTTGGTGCCATTACAGGGGCCGGGGCTTTGCCATCACCATAATTTTCTGCCAGAGCCAAAGGAAAAGCACGGGTTGAAGGACCCTTCCCCTCTCCAGTTCCCACACCGCCTGAGGAGGTTTTGGCTGTAAGAGAGAAAGCTGCAGAAGGTTTTGGAGGTTTCTTTCCTTCTTAGAACTAATAATAAAATGATCTCCTTTTTCATTTGTTAATGAAGTCTTGAGGCCATGCTGAGGCAGATTCCTTGAGGTGCAGGTGTGAGCTGGGAAGGGAGGTGATGACACAGAGGGCTGAGCAGCAGGGAACTGCTAGAAATGCTCAGAACTGGTTCCTTGAGCAGACCTGGGGTAGTGGAGTGGCTGCTCACAGCAGTTTGGACAGAGCTTGGTGTAGCCTGGGACAGTGCAAGGTGTCCCTGCCCATGGTATGGGGTGGGACTGGGATGGGTTTTAAGGTCCCTTCCAACCCAACCCATTCTGTGATTCTATGGTTTTACAACTTTTGGCCAGGAAATGCGTTCCCAGCTGGGGAACCTCCTGCGTGGCCAGGCCTCTTGCTGAGCACAGAGAGGGGCTGAAAGCTAGGAAGGATTCAGTG